>PVKB01005793.1:0-74062 GCA_004027205.1 Ctenodactylus gundi
CAGGAGAGGGAAGCCAGGACAGGCGGGAGAGCTTTGCTGACGGGCCAGGGGTCAACAAGACACCTCAAAAGCCGCTGGACTGTTGGTCCTCCCTCACTGCCTACTCCCAGCACAGAACTCAGGGGAACTGTGGCTCCCACACACACACTCTTCCTTACAAGCATTCAAAGAAACCTCTTGGCTAGGCCTTTAAAGTGAAGTCCCTCAACAAAATAAAGACGGGGAAAAGACAAGGCAACAGGACACCATCAGAAATGCCTGAGACCCCAAAAATTAATGTCATGGGCCCTGAAACATTGAAACTCATAGGGAAGGAAGTCAAAAAGCAAATAAATGATTCAAACAGCCAGTTCATATAAGATACCCTCAAAGAAATGCAAGCAATGATCAGTGGGCTTAAAGAGAAACTTACTAAACAAATAGTGGTCTTAACTAATACAAAGCTTACTAAGCAAACAGAAGCCACAAATAAAAGTTGGCTGAAGGAAATAAGGAAGTACAAGATATGAAGGAACATTTTAATAGAGAAATAGAAATTTTGAAAAGAAATCTAGCTGAAATTCAGGATATGAAAATACATTTGAAAGCAGGGGAAGCTGACTTGAACATGGTGAGGACCAAATTTCAGACCATGAAGGCTGAGAAAACAAATGCTGTAATTAGGCATGACTCCAAAATTAGAAGCAAAGTAGCTGAATACAACAGCTGAGAGATGATTCAAAGAGAACCAATCTCAGAACTATGGGTGTGAGAGAAAGAGAAGAAGACAGCACTGAAGTAACAGAGAATTTATTAACTGAAATCATATAAGAAAATTTCCCAAATGTAGGAAAAAATTTTTTCAGGTACAAGAAGTTTAGAGAACACCAAATAACCTCAACAAGTAACAAGAGTCACCATAACGTATCATAATCAAAACCTCAGAAATAGAACATAAAGAGAGAATATTAAAGGCACCAAGAGGAAAAATAGACATTATTCTACCAAGAAAACCCATTCAAATTACCACAGATTTCTCAATGCAAACTTTAAAGGCCAGGGTAGCCTGAAGCAAAATCTTTGAAGCTTTAAAAGACACCAAGTGTCAACCCAGGCTGTTGTATCCAACAAAATTATCCCTGAAAATTGAAGGAGAAGTGAAAATTTTTCATGACCAAGAATCTCTAAAGAAATTTGTGACCACTAGCCCCGCATTGCAGAAAATACTAGAAGGAATCTTTGAGACACCGACAAGCAGCGCCAAAGAACATGGAGAACATGGAGAAAGAAACATCTAAAGAGAAATTGTAACCGAAAAAAAAGATTGGCATTGAATCATCTGATTGGTATCCTATTAAAACAGTACCAGCTATATCATACAATCTGTGAAACTTCCCCCATAATTATTATTTTAATAGCATATTAGTTTGTAAAACATAATTACATTCAACATGGACAACTGGCGTAAAATCTTTTAAAAATAGGTATGCATGAATTTATGGACAAATAGGTAGGTAAAATGTTAAACCAAATCTGGCAAATACTAGTAATTAGTGAAATGTGAGCAAATAATTTATCAAAGTTTAAAAAAATGGAAATAAGTATACCATTATATCTATTGCTTCATGTGTAATACACTTTTGAGATATAGACTTAAGTTCATTTAAAGTAGCAATTCACTTATTTGGTCTATGATGTAAGTTTATCCTAACAAAACTGATGTAATGATAACCTGCACGTCTTCTGAATGTACAAACATCTACCTTTCAGTGCACAGGTAAGGGACGTGAAGTCTAACTTCTCTCTTTTCCTTTCTCACATTTTCTAGCCTTATGAATTTCGCTGTTATAGTTCTTTTCTTATGTGGACTGGCAGGTGAAGCCATGTTAAAGTATCTCAACAAAGATACAGTGTGACCACTGAAGAGATAATGCCAACTTGAGGGAATTAGGAATCACACCTCCATTAGGATTAGGATTGTGAACCACGCCCACAACGAGAATCAAGAACTGGTCTGGATTAGAGTGTGAGTGATTTGTGGGCTGGCCATTGAGGGACGAGCACCCACCCACATGTGGAAGGGCCAAGTGGCACTCCAAGGGTATAAAAGGAAGGAGGAGGGAAAATTGTTACAGCTTCTTCCTCTGAGAAAGCTCTTGCTTTCATGTCTTGTCTATGAACACAGCAAAGATTTGCTCCAGTCTTGACTTGCGCCTGTCTGCCCGTCGCTGCTCTTCAGTCACCGATCTTGAGGCTTTGGTCTTTGCCTGAGATCTACAGCACTCTCACCTCACTGGCTGTCCTACAGTCCAGATGGGAGATCTACTTCATGGCTGAGCAGCCATCTTGGACTATCTGTATCCTAACATATCCTTTTGTGATAAAATCTGCAAATTCTGCCTTTGAAAGAACCTAAACAAATACATATAGTAAGATACAAAAGCAAAAAAATTTTCAGTGAATCATCCTAATAAAAGGCTCTGCTGGACCTGGAGAAGCAGTATCAAGATATTGCCGCCGCAGCCCATTCTAGGGGTGGGAGCTGAGCTAAAGAGAGGTGATTTGAGTGGTGAAGTGAGTCGGATGAAGAAGATCAAATATCACAAGATTTCTCTGATTTGGGAAACCCAGAATACAGGCATTCTATAGAATCAATGAGGTGTCATAATGGGAGTAAGAGGAGATAGGGTGGGTGGGCCAAAAATGGGGAAGGGAAAGTATTAAAATATTGATGGGATATATACATGCACAAAATACTCAAATTCACTGTAAACATTATGTAGTGTGTGTGTGTGTGTGTGTGTGTGTGTATTAATAAAAATAGTGGAAAATAAAAAAAGAAAACCTATACACTAGTAAATGTGAGGACTTAACTGAATGGATAAATTTCAAGATATATCAACTACCAAACTGGATCAAGAAGATACAAAACTTCTGAATAGATTAATAAGCAGCAATGAAATAAACTAAGAAAAACATTTCCAACTAAGAAATGTCCAGGGCCTTAAGAGACTCAACAGGAGAATTTCAGAATAAATTTAATGTCAATTATTTGTCAAACTCTTCCAAAGAATCAAAAGGGAAGGAAGACTGCCAAACTCATTCCTCAAAGCCAGCATAACCCCAATACAAGAAGGCTATAGGTCAATACCCAAACAAGAAGGCTACAGGCCAGTTTCCTTAAATAGATGCAAAAATTCTCAGTAAGATAATTCACCAACGAATCAAGAGAATGCAACAAATCATTAATATATCACACATCATGACCAAGTGGGTTTCATCCTGGGAATGTAGAGACAATTCAACATACACAGATCATATATGTAATATAGCACATCAACAGAAGCAAAAATAAAAACTACATGATCATCTTGATGCAGGAAAAGCCTACGGCAAAATTCAACATCCATTCAGACAAAAACTCTGAAGTAACAGAAATAGAAAGCCCTTACTTCAAACCAACACAAGCCATTTACATTAATTTCTCTACCAGCATCACTCTAAATGGGGACAAGTAAAAACATTTCCCCCAAAATCTGGAACTATAAAAAGTGTCCATTGTCACCACTCCTGATTAACATACTATTAAAAAACCTTGATCACAGCACCCAAGCAAAAGAAATAGAAAAAAGGAGTACAAATAAGGTAAGAAGTTAAATAAGCTATGCCTACTTGTGATGACATGATCCTCTACATTGCAGACCCAAAAAACTCCACCAGAAGACTCTTCAAACTACTAAATGCAGCAAAGTAGCAGGCTGTAAAACCAGCACACACAAATCAGCAGGACTCCTGTACAATAACAATGAACTCACCAAGAAATAAATGAAGAAAACAAACCCATTCACAACAGCAACAAAAAATAAATAAATACTTAAGAACAAACTTTACCAAGTGAAAGATCGCTATGTCAAAAATTATGGTACTGAAAAGAAAGACACTGAAGAGAACTTAAAAAACAGAAATATATGCCATGTTCCTGGACAAGTAGAACCAACATTATCAGAATGGTCATACTGCTAAAATTGACATAATGATTCAAAATAATACCAATCAAAATACCAATAGCATTCTTCACAGAGCTACAGAAAACAACTCTAAAATATAAAAGACCCAGAATTGCTAAAGCTATCCTGAGCAACAGAGCAAAACAGATGGCATCCTAATCCCAGCTTTCACATTATTTTACAAAAAGGAAAATGACTTAAACTACACAGTTTTTAGCACAAAAACAAATGGTAAGATAACAGAACAGAGAACACAGCAAAAACCCCGGGCACCCTCAGCCATTTGGTTTCTGATAGGGGTCATTTCTCACCAGAGAAAGGACAAGGTCTTTAATAAATAATGCTGAGAAGACTGGTTATCTACATGCAGAAGAATGAACAAAGACCCCTATCTTTCATCCTGTACTAAAATCAAATTAAAATGTTTCAAGAAACAAGACATTGAAAGAGAAACACTGTATCTCCTTGAAGATAAAGTAAAAACCTAGCTCACTAAGTACAGGAAAGAATTTCAGAACAGAATTCCAGATGCACAAGAAACAACAACAAATGGAACTACACCAAACTAAAAAACTTTTACCCAGCAAAGGAAACAAGAATAAAGAGACAACCCACAGAATGGGAAAAACCTTTTGGCAACAATTCCTAAGACAATGGGCTAATACCTGAGACTACGGAAAGAACTTTTTTAAAAACCTGATCAAAAAACGAGCAATTGAAATTAATAAGACACTTCTCAAAAGAGGTACAAATGGAATAATCCCATTTGTTGATTCCGAGGGCTATTTCTTTTGCCTTGGGTGTTTTATTAAAAAAGTCCTTGCCTACACCTATACCTTTTAGATTTTTGCTGACTTTGTCTTCCAGAAGATTCAGTATTTCACTTTTATTATCTAGGCCTCTGATACGCTTTAATTTTGGTGTACAGTGACAAGTGTGTATCCAGATTCATTTTTCTGCATGTGGATATCCAATTTTCCCAGCATCATTTGTTGAAAAGACTATCCTTTTTCCAATGTACGTTTCTGGCTCCTCTATCAAAGATCAGGTAGTTGTAATTGAGGGTACCTGAGTTTGTCTCTGCATCCTCAGTTCTGTTCCACTGGTCAACCTGTGTGTTTTTGTGCTAGTAATGTGCCAGTACAATACAGTTTTTATCAGTTGCTTTGTAATATAACTTGATGTCTGGATGCACAATGCCATCTGCCTTTGTCTTGTTATGCAGGACTGTTTTGGCTATTGTAGGTACCCTTTAGTTCCATATGAATTTAAAGATTATTTTTTTAAGTTCTGTGAAAAAAAACTGTTGGTATTTTGACAGAAGCCACATTGAATCTCTATCAGTTTGGGCAGTACAATCATTTAAATTATATTAATTCTGTCTACCCAAGAACAATAGGTGTCTTTCCATTTTTCTAATGTCTTCTTCAATTTCCTTCTTCAATATAATACAGTTACTCAAAGGTATTTAATTTTTTTCTAGGCTATTGAAAATGGAATTATTCTTCTAAGCTCTTTCTCAGTGAGTTCACTGTTAGTGTAGAAGAATGCTACTGATTTTTTAGTACTGATTTTGTATTCTTCAACTAATTAAAGTTTCTGCATGGCAAAGGAAATTATCAACAAAGTACAAAGAGAACCAACAAAATGGGAAAAAATATTCACCACCTATACCTCACAGAGGATACACAAGGAGCTGAAGAAAAACAGACCCCTCACACTCAAAGACTAGATTAAAAAATGGGCAATACAAATGAACAAGCAGTTCTCAGATGAAGAAGTCCATATGGCCAGTAAACACGTAAGATGTTCAACACCCTTAGCCATTAAAGAAATGCAAATCAAACATCATTAAGATGTTATTTAACCCCAGAGAAAATTGGGTATACCAAGAACTCAAACAGCAATCGAAGCTGGTGAGGCTGTGGAGAAAAAGGAACCGTCTGATGCTGCTGGTGGGAATGTAAACTGGTACAACAACTATGGAGAGCAGTATTAAAATTTCTTAAAAGGCTGAAAATAAATATTCCTTTGATGCAGCAATATCTCCTTTGGGAATCTTTCCATAAGAGTTAAAAGCATCATATAAGAGAGATACTCATGGCAGCAAAACTAACAACAGCTAAAATGTGGAAGACATCAAAACATCCATCAACAGACCAATGAACGCATAAATTGTGGTATGTGTACATAAGGGAATACTATTCGTTTATAAAGACAGATAGTTTTGAGGCTTGTAGGTAAATGGATGAAACCTGAGACCATCATGCCCAGTATAGTGAGTCAGACACAGAAGGTTAAATATTGAATAGTTTCTCTAACTTGAAAAATCCAGAATATAGTCATTTCGTAGAACTAAACGCGAGGGGGGAGGGGGCCAATGGGGAAAGGAATGAAAAAGGTGTGAGAAACTGAAAACAGGAGAGGCAAAGGGTTTGAAAATTTGACATGATATATATGTGCACAAAATATTCAAGTTTGATGTAAACATTATGTATCACATATATACATATCAATAAAATGGGGAGAAATAAAACTGCTTATTATAAATGGTCAATAAGTACATGAAAAAATGTTTAACATTTTTTGCCTTCAGAGAAACACAAATCAAAACGTGAGATTGCAACAAGAATAGTTATTGGTAAGAACTCAAAAAAACAACAAATGTTAGCAAAAATGTAGGGAAAAGAGGAATGCTTCTGTATTGTTGATAAGACCATAAACCTGTATAGCCACTATGGAAATGAGTACGCAGATTCCTTAGAAAACTGAAAACGGAAATCTCCTTTGACCCAGTTAACACTTCTGGCAGCTTTCCAAAAGAACTAAAGACATCATATTACAGACACACATGCACACCCACATTTATAGCAGCACAACTCACAACAGCCAAATCCTGGGAACAGCCTGTATGTCCATGAACAAATGTACTGATAAAGAAATGTGGTATATATATACACAATGGAGTATTACACTGTCATTTAGAAAAATCTGAAGCTTCTGTAAGAAAATGGATATATCCTGAGACCATAATGCTGAGCAAAGTAAACCATACACAAAAGGTTAAGTACTGCATGGTCTCCCTCAAAATACACATGATTAAAAGAGCAAAATAAAAGGGAGAAGATAGGAAGACAGAGTTCCCTGAAATGGGCAAGAGATTTAAGGAGGGGAGGAAGAGGAGAATAAAAACTCAAAAAGTCCTCTGTGGGCAACCCATTTCAGGATCCTTTCTAGTCAGCAGACGCTCCTATCCCTCTGTCTGTTTTCCAAATAAATCACCTTCCTAGCAACTTGAAAAGATAAATGGTGACATGTATATATATTAATTCCCCAATCTATATGTAATCAATATGTAAATGAAATATATTGCAAATATATATAAAATTTAAAAACTAATAAAAATCCTTATTTCTATCATAATTTTTTTAAAAAATGATTACATTGTGATGGAAGATCAAAACATAAACAACTGCCAAACAATAACTAAAGCACGTATCTGAACATAAGCACTTATTCACTACTACCTTCTACCATTTACCTATACGTGCACTTGGGTTTTCAAGTCTTACTAATGGAAAGAGCTTAAAAACCTCTCCTTTCCATTACACCTCACCTGCAGCCTTCCCTACACCATGCCTCCTGTAGAACATACCTGTTAATATTGTGACACATTCGAGGTATAAGCCTAGCCAGGAACATAAGAGACTGCCAGTCAGGCTCATCTTTACTAGAGATTCCACACACGTAACTGTAGGAACGACAGTCCCCCTGAAAGCAGATACATAAGGAATAATTTTTAGTAGTTTTATGGAAGTCAAAAAATGGGTTGAAAATATTTTATATATGGTGACAGTATTAGAATTTTTTAATAATAGCATATTATATGAATAAAAGTATATTCTAGATGCTTCCCTAGTAATATAAATAAAACTCAAATTAAAATCCCATATTAGATTGTACCTCAATCAATTTGGATACAGAAAGCACATCACAGTAATTTCAAGACTTTATCTGACATGCCAGAGGTCCACTGATATTTCATTCTAAATACCTGCCCAACTATGGAGAGCCAGAATATTTAATCTGTCGTATCTGCTTAGTAATGAGCTTAAAATTTAACTTAAAAAATGGAAATAAGTATCCACCAATTGATACATTTTTAAAATGTGGTACATATACGCAATGAAACTACTCATCCATTATAAAGGATGAAATTTAGTTACTTGTAACAATATGAATGCAAGTAGAGGTCATTATGCTGTATGAAATAAGCTAGGCTCAAAAATTCAAATACTGTATTATATTACTCATTTGTAGAATTCAACAAAGTTGGACTCACAAGTTGAGAACAGAGTAGTAATTAGCTGAGACTGGAGTGGGCAGCGACAGGTAAAGAATGGTTGGTCAGTGAACTCTGATAAAAAGTTTTGACGTTCTACTGCATAGTCAGATGATTACAGACAAGAGTAACATACTTATATTTCAAAAACTGTAAGTAATTTGAAACTTTTCATCACAGATAAATGACAAATATCTAATATTATACATTTACTTAACTTAAATACCATATATAAAAATATTACATGCTATGCAAAACATCAACGATTTTTACATTAAAATTTTTTTAAGTGAATAAAACTAAACTGATTCCCTTTGTCCATTTTAATTGATTCCCTTTTCCTTTATCCTATTTAATCCAAGTAACTTGCTCTTTTAAAAATGAACTTATAGTATCAGCTACCTGGGAGGCTGAGGAAGAAGGATCTCCTGAGCCCCTAAGCTGAAAAAGAGCCTGGCCAATACAGTGAGAGCCCATCTCAAAAATAAATAAATAAATAAATAAATAAATAAATAAATAAATATAATGAAAGTCATAAAATAATTATCTAATAGCTGGAATGTCAGGGACTAAAAATATAAGAAAATTAAAATTATCTGAGCATAATTTAACAGTATCAATAGAACTATAAAATATATTTTTAGTTTTCAGGAAATTATCTTATAGAAATATATTAAGTAGGAGCTGGAGGAATAGAACAGTGGTTACACCTGCCTGGCAAGCGCAATGCCCTAAGGTCAGTTTTCCAGCACCACATAAACTAAGTATGGAGGCACATGCCAGTAATCCCAGAACTCAGGAGTTCAAGGACAGCCTTGGTTACACAGACAGTTCAGGATCAGCTTGGGCTATAGAGAAAGATTCTGTCTCCAAAAAAAAGAAAAAAATATATATATAAAGTAACTGGTAAGATGCCTATAACAATAAACTAAAAAATTTAACTGCACATTGACAGAATAGTTACATAAATTGAAGTATATGTAAAATATAAGGCAACAGTTAAGATAAATAATCTATTATGTACAAAGGCACAGATACAAGAAAAAAGGGCTAACAAACTGTACGTGCCTATTATCCCTGCTTATTTTCTTTTAAAAGTGTTTCATGAAGGACACAAAAAATTGGGTAAGAAGAATTTTTAAAAAACATACTCTGAATTTGTAAAAATATAATTTATTCTGGTAATAAGCTTTTTACCACACAGTAATTAAGTATGAATTGTATTAGCTTATATCTCAGCTTAAGGATCTAAGAGGCTAGAATGAAGTTAGAACAAAAGAAACTTATATTGCTGACAGGGCTCGTAGAACCTGAATAAGCTTCATTTCAAAATATTAAAAAAATTCACTCTTGCAACAATTACGCATTACATCAAAAATCTATCTAGGAAACTGTTACATGTAACACTTGTTTAAAAAGAAGATTGGACACTAGTTCAACTCAATTCCTTGTCAAGCAGGACTTAGCACAAAGAAGTGGAAGTTCTCCAACAGATCCACCTGGGTCTGGGAAACCTTTTGGTTTTCCTTTCTGGTTTGTTGTTTTCTTTTTTTCTTCCCACCCCCACCACCCCGCCCTCAGTACTGACAATCAAACCCAGGGGCTCACACAAAGAACAGGAAAATTTCTAAGAAATAACTTGCCCACACCGGGTACCACAGACTAATGTCAGCATTATGTGAAAAAAAGGCAGGAAGATTGCCAAGTTTGAGACCCGCCTGGACAATGGAGCAACTTACTGAGATCCTCAAATCAGAGCTAAATGAGCTGGGGACAGGCTCAATCTCCCAGAACCACAGGAAACAAATAACATAAATAATAATTTGTCTACACTCTGTTTTTATAAGGCAGGGTAAATGTAGCAAATTTCGAAAATAAATCTGTGTATGGTAAGTGAGATATCCACAACCACTGGAAAAAATTACTCCTATAATTTCATGAATGTTTACTTCAGCAGTGATTCAAAAACAATATAAGTAACTTACATATGCTGCCTTTAACAAATGGAGTAGACAGGACAAATGTTACGTAACCTGTAACTGTTTGGTTTTATTGTTTCCATAAACTACATTATTGTAGCTTAATTTAAAAGTTAGTTTACCTTGTTATGTACAGAGATAACTATATGAATTCAAAGCAAGGACGAATTTAAACCAATAGACTGATATACTTAAAAAGAATGCGATCATGTTTTAGATGAATAACCTGTAAAATAGTCAATTCCTTTATATAATTCTACTATAAGAGAACATTATAAATACGTTAAACCTGTAACTGGCAATCACACTCTTTTGAATTCAACTAGTATCTTTTCTAATTCCCATTTAGTCACAAACTAACAGAAATGAAACTTCCGTCTTCCCTCCCCTCCCAAACTTCCCCCAGAAACTCATGTGAAGATCACCTAAAGAGCGTAATCATTTTACCAACAGCATTTCAAAACTAAGAACTTTTACAACAAAAAATAAAGACAGAATAAATTTTAAGCAGAATAATTTTTTGACATCAGCTATATATCATCACAGCTGAAAGAGACAACATGGAAAAGAGGCAGAAACCACTGGTGTCTGGTATGCACAAGCTGACAGTAAGACCTGAATGGCTGCAACATGCTCGGCCAGGACCACCTTGTAGTTAAAAAACTTCTAAAGCCATACTATACTTTACACTTACAAGGACCAACAAGTATTTTTTGGCACCTGCCCTCCAGAAATAAATCAATCTTGTAGCAAATGGTTCTTTTCATCTTCATTGGTTAGAGTTGACAAGATGTTCCCCAACTATTAAATCTTTGCCTGAAGACTCAGTTCCTATTTGCTCCAAAAATATTCTGAACAATTGTCTTTTCACTCTTGTAAACTTTTTGTATATACTTTCATTTTCCTATTAACTCCTAGTATTAGTGAAACAGCACATGGCAAGAAGTTATGTCACAATGAACTCATACAACTCAACTCACCTGCACACCTACAGTTTTAATTGGCAGCAAGAAGGCATTCAGTGAATGCAGACTTGTAATTTGCATCAGCTTCTCTTGATCCTCTTCGGTGGTGCAGGCTTTGACTCTTTGTAATAGTGTATGAGGCTGAGAAAATCAAGAACATCATTTTTAAGACCTCAGGAAATAAGGAATTCACTCTATTATAGTATCTACTACTATTTTGAATATCTACACTTACTGATTTTACAATCACTAATCGTATGTAGGATCTCCCTGACTTACATACACTGTACACTACATCAGAAATTCACTTCTGAAACCTAAAGATGAAAAACAAGTTAAAATTTCAGAAGATAGGGTGGGAGGAATGGCATAGCAGTTAGAACACTTGCCTAACAAGCAAAAGGCTCTGAGTTCAATTCCCCAGAATGAAATAAATTGCGCATGGTGGTGCATGCCTATAATCCCAGCACTTGGGAGGCTGAGACAAGAAGACTGCTGTGAGTTCAAGGCCAGAGACAGGGCTACACAGTAAGTTCAGGTCTGGTCTAAAGTATAAAGCAAGACCCAAACATTTCAGGAAATACATTAAATCTACATTCATTTTTACTTCTGTGACTTTTATTTCCAGGGATTAGTAATGTCACTTACAGACTAAACTTTTAAGACTCACTGTTCCACGCTAAACAGATTTTTTGTTTTCAATCTTCAATCTAATTTGACAATCTATGTCCTGACCAGAGACATGAATCCTTATAACTGTAGGTCATCACTATGGTTGATCCTCATTCTACCTTCTAGTCTGTAGTCTCTATTTGTCTCTTCTCAGTCTATTATTTGTCACCTTTGCTGGTGATTTTGCCCAGTGCATTTATTTCTCCTTTACTGACCTTAAAGTTAAATCCTCTATATTCTTTTAATAGTCCTCTTCATGTGTTAACATGGATACTTAAAAAAAAAAAAGTAAATCTGTGTTCTTTTGAAAAACAACAGAAGCATTTTTTGTTTTTGAGAGAGGTTCCCACTGTATAGTCCAGGCCATTTTCAACGTACCATGTAACTCAGACTGGCCCAAAACTTGGTATCTTTCACCTCCTGAGTGGTGTGATTATAGGATTTACCTCCTACTCAGCCAAAAGAACCATTTTTGAATGCTTTACATATTATCACATATTTTTAACAGAACACCAAAAGGTGGATATTATTTTTAGTATTTGTGCTTATTTCAATTTCCCATTTACATTTTATTTGCTCACCAATCCTTCTTGTAAATCTAAAATCTTTCTCCTGATGTCAGTTCTTTAAACAATGGTTATCAGCCATAGCTAAGCAGTCAAATTATTTAGGATGCTGAGATACCATCCAGAGCAATTAAATAAAATCCTAGAGAGATGAGCCAACATTAGTATACGTCAAAAATTCCCACCAGATGATTCTAGTACTACACCGGGGTTGGAAAGCATTACTTGTAGTTTCATAAGTAAAATACTCATCACTGTAAATTCTGTTTATCAGAAATGATTTTATTTTGGTCTACTTCTTTAAAAAAAACAGCTGAACAGGGTCTAGAGGTAACTGTCTCTCTTGGTACACTGAAGTCCTCATTGTGTTAGTGCTCTCCAGTCTAACCTGCTTTTCTTTCCAAGTGCTGTCTTTTCTCTGAAGCTTTTTTGTCTTTGGCAGTCTGTAATTTCACTAAGATACATACCTAATTAAGTGGCAAATTCTTTCATTCTCCTGTTTAAGAGGTGTCATGTTTTATGAATCTGAGGCATCACTCTTCATCAATGTAAAAAATTTTTGTCTACTAATCCTTTTGGACATATGTTAAAACTGACCTTTTCTTTGTACCACAACCTTGTTTTCTTTTTGATGATTTATCCTGATTTGTAATTTCTTCTTTATTTCTTTTTCAGAATAACAGGTCTTTACTCAGAAACAAAGAACAGAGAGGTAAAAGACCCCCTATCTGGGAGGGGGTACTGAGGGGATGCCTCTCTCAGTAATTTCCTAATAGCCACCTTTGAGATCCTGAGTTCTTTCATCTATTTTTGCTTTCGGTTATTATTTTATTTCTAAAACTTAACTTTTTAAATACCATATATGGCAAATTATTTTTACTATTTCTTATTCTTATCGATAGCTTTTTGTAAATTTTCATTCATTTTATATATTTTTGCTAATTTACATACCTGAAATCTTTCAGGATCCTCTTCTGTTGGCTATCTGCATGCTCATTCACAGAGCCTTACTTTTGTATGTATTCTGTCATTTTTTAAATAATGCAAACTCATATTTGTTGGAACTGTACAGGAATTCTTTATGAACCACTTGACAATTACTCCACAGGAAATATGTATTGCTTCTTGCATACTTCTGGAAAGCACTAACAACCCAAGTACCTCACTGGGGATTGAGCACAAAACCTTCACACTGAGCTACGTCCACAGACCATATTTTAATTTTTACTTTTCAGACAGGACTCGCTATGTTATTAAATTGTCCAGTCTAGGCCTGAACTTGTGATCCTCCTGCACTAGATTCCCAGACTGCTGCGATTATAGGCCTACACCCCTAGGCCCAATCCAGGTCTATTTTGAATTAAAATTCTTAGCTTGCTTAATTTTTCAATCACATAGGTTATGAGTTAACACAAATATGCAGAAAGACTAAGAGACTTTTCCATTCATTCAGTTTAGAGCTAAGGAATTAACCAGGGTACAAACCTCTAGCAAATTCCCAACTACCCTTCATGGATCCAAGGTCTCACACTCTGATAGTTATGCATGAGTGAGATTATTAAAACGAACAAAGTCCTTTAAAAGCTAGTGTGGTAGCACATGGCTGCGGTTATAATATCACCACTAAGAAAGATAAGACAGGAAGATTCTGAGTTTGAGGCTATCCTGGGTTATAGCAAGTTTGAGGCCAGCATGAGCTGCAGAAGGAGACCCTGCCTCAAAAGAAAACGCGCAAACCCTAGACCACCTGGGGTTAGTAACTGCTTTCAGAGTAGACAGCTTTGGCTGACTGAACTAAAGCTTCCAATTCATTCTTGATTCAAAAAAGATATCCTTTACTTTCTTGTGATACATATGAAAGAGAGCCTTAAAATACCTCATCTTGTATTTTTAGGAATTCAAGACAGCTAGTTTTATTTGGCTAGAAATAAAAGTCTGTATCTAAGAATCTCTGCAGAACATCTCTCACAGTCATTTCAAAGATCTGATTTTTCAAATACTAAAACCCAATAAATTCATTATAAGTAAAAGATTACAGCAAAAAAAATCCATCGAATTCTTTATATCCCATAAATGTGCCAAATTATTACCTTCTTAACACTTGCAGAAAAATCTGCCACTATTTTCAAAATATTGTTGGTTTCAGGAAAGTCCTTACAAATATAAGGTTCTTCGGCACATATTACTCTGATTGCAAGGCCAGGACCTAAAGATAAGAGTAGCAACAGTATTTAATAAAAATGTTGTTATTTATCAAAAAAAGCTTAATTAAAATGCCACTAATTTAAAAATATTAAATTCTTACAAAATTAAAATCTGTTAGTCATAAGTTTTTGTTTTGTTTTCAGAGTGTTGGGAATTAAATGCAGAGACTTGCTGATAGTAAGCAAGTGGCAAGTGCTTTAACCACTGACTGAGCTGTATCCCCATCCCATATGTCTGTGTGGTAGTAGCTCTTTTGATTCTCCGAGACAGGGTTTCCTCTCTATAGCTCAGGCTGGCCTCAAACTCACTACACAACCTAGGACAGCCTTGAACTTTCAATTCTCCTGCCCCGGCCTCCAAAGTGCTTAGATTACAGGTGTGTGTCACTATGCTCATCTCAAGTTAAATTTTTTAAAAGTATTTAATTTCAGGGCTGCCAGTATAGCTCAAGGGTATATACTTACCATAAGCAAGGTCTTGGGTTTAATACCCATAACTCAAAGAAGTACTAAATTTCAGTAGAATGCTGATAAATTTAATTCTAAAAGATGTGAACTAGCATTGTTTTACTAAATAGCTAAAGAGTTGTTAAAAACACAAGCTAGGCATGGATCTCAAAGAAATTGGATTCTATACTTCGCTACAACAGACGAAAACATCATTTGAGATGCCTAATAAAAATAAAACTTTAGCAAAACCCATTAATTGCCCTTAAAGTCATTCCTCAAAAAGTAGCAAAAAAAAAAAAAAATCTTTAATAATCAAGGACACAGGACCACTTGGCCTCCCTCCACTCATATTCACAAACCCTCCTTTGCCAGCAGTTGGGCTAGGGACTGGATCTGAAATTATTAGACTTGGTAACAAGTGCTAACTACTATATAAGTTATACATTTGTAATACTGTTTGTGGAAGCACCTTGGTGGTTAAGAGTAGAAATTCTGGTATAAACATTATTGGAGGTATGACTAGTGCTACAGCTTCTGCGTAAATTTAAGCAAATCAGTCTAATCTCTAAGCTTCCATTTCTAGAAAACATTAACAGTTTTCTTGTTTTTGTTTTGTTTCAATTTTTGAGACAGGGTCTTACTTTGAAATCCAGGCTGATCCTAAGCTCATTATGTAGCCCAGGCTGGCCTCAAACTCATGGCAATCTTCCCACTGCAGCTTCCCAAGTGCTGGGATTACAGACACGCAACACCACGCCCAGCTTACATGGTACTGAGGAATCAGGCCTTCGCACTCTGTTGAGCTATGCTCCTTCCCCAGCCCAGAAAAGTACCAGTTTTTATTGTGAGGATCAAATATAAATATGTTTAAAGTGCTTAGCATAAAGCAATTAGCTAGGAAATGTTACCTATTGCTGTTAATTAAACCATTCTCTCAACTTTTCATCCAAGCACCATTACAGAGTGCTAAAGTGAGTTTCTAAACATGCCCTCCAAGCAAAACAGGTTAAGATTATCAGTCCTAACTTCAAAAGAGGATCATTTCTAGTTATTTTACTATACAACAACAAATTTCTAAAAGGAAAATAAATGTGCTGCAGTCAATGAATCCGCCACACAAAGTTCTGTGCGAAGAATGCTTTGCACATGACTGAAGTGGTTCATCCACTCAAGACAAGACACCAGACAAAAACGTTAGAAGCCACACCATGAGAAGCTGAGAGAAGAATTACTTGAGCCAGCCTAAACAACAAAGTGAGACCTAATCTCCACAAAAAACAATTTTTTGAAGAATCAACTTTCACTTCTAACTTCTGAGGAATACATCACGCTTTGACAAAAGAACATACAAACACTTGCTTTACCATTGAGAATTGTGTGGAAGTTTTAATAAAATGTCAGATATCATTTACAATTTAAATATAAATACAATAAAAAATGTATATTTAATAAAGTGAAATAAACAGACACAAGAATTTTCTTATTCTTCCTTTCTTTCCTACAAGATTACAAATATTCCTCAAGATTACAAATTAGTCAGAATTGTCTGAACTGATTTTGTTTACATGAAAAGTCCAAACACAAACCAACTGAAAATCAATTCCATTTTTTTACCTGGAAAGGGATGCCTGGAAACTAATTCTTCAGGAAGGCCAAGTTCTCTTCCTAAAATTCTCACTTCATCTTTATGAAAATCTCTTAGTGGTTCTATTACTTTTCCCTACAAAAAGGGGAAAAAAAGAGACAATCAATACGAGTTGGGAATTAAAATGGCATAGAAAAAACAGGTAACACATGACTTGCTGCTCTTGTTGCCACTGTACTTATCTTAGAACTCCATTTTCTCCTATGTGTGATGTGCTTATATAAGAAATTAGATAGTATTTTAATGTCAATCAAATTTTTCTTAGAACCAAGCATTTTTAGTAAAAATAAATCAGAGCAAACTAATCCAGTCTCTACTCAGCTCTGAAGGCAACTGGAAATACCATATTAGTGTTTTAAAATTAAAACTCTCCAAATGATATCAAGAAAGTAACATAATCCACAAAAAGGAGAAAATACTGGCACAACATGTATTTAATAAAATTTATAACTAGAATAAAGAACACAACTCAGTAATTTTCAAAATATGCCAATTAAAAATAAGCAAAGGATATGATAAACTTTTTTCCAACATGCACAAATGACCAATCAGCACATGAAAAGATATTCAAATATTATTAGCTATCAGGAAAATACAAATCAAAGCTAAAATAAAACACCACTCCATATCCACTGGGAAGCTAAAGTCAAACACAACCAAAGACCCTAAAAATTTCACCAGAAGACTCACAGAATAAACAAATTCAACCAAACTGCAAGGTTAAAAATCAACAGCATTCCTACACAGTAACAATGAAAACAAAGAGATCAGAATACCAACCCCGTTCATTGTAGCCTTGAAAAAAAATTAAATACCTAGGAATCAACCTGACTAAGGAAGTGAAAGACTTCTTTGATGAAAACTATAACACTCTGAAAAAAAGAAATCAAAGAGAACCTTAGAAAATAGAAAGACATCCCATTTGTGGATAGGCAGAAATAATATTGTCAAAATGACCATACTACAAACTTACATACAGATCCAATGCAATTCCAATCAAAATACCAACAGCATTTTTCACATAACTAGAATGACCCTAAAATTCATATAGAAGCTGAAGAAACCCAGAATAGCCAAAACAATGCTAAGCTACAAAACAAAGCAGGAGACATCACAATACCAAACATCAAGTTATATTACAAAGCAAGAGTGGCTTAAAAACAAAAACACATGATACTGGCACAAAAACAGATAGATGGACCAATGGAACAGAATGGAGTATGCAGAGATAACCCTGAGCACCCTCTGCCATCTAATCTTCAAAAAGGGGCCAAAAGTCTTGCAAAAGATAGCCTCTTCAACAAATGGTGCTGAAAACACTGGCTAGCCTCACACAAAAGAATGATCATGGTATATATTTCACCATGTGCCTAAATCAAATCAAAATGGATCAAAGATCTAGACATCAAAATGGGAAACATCAAACCTGTTGAAAAATAGGCAAAACCCTTGAAGACATAGGCACAGACTTTTTAAAAAAAATTGATATTGCACATAACACCAAGAATGACCAAGTGTAATTATATTAAATTAAAAAGCTTGTGCACCACAAATGAAACAAAGTGAAGAGAGAACCAACAGAATGGGGAAAAAACTGCTGGCTACCACTCACACAAAGGACTATTATCTAGAATACAGAAAGAACTGGAAATATTTAGGACCACCTCCCCCCACAAAAAAATAAAGGATCCAGTCAGAAAATGGGCAACTGAAATGAACAGACAGTTCTCAAAAAAAGTACGAATGGCCAATAAATATGGGAAAGAATGATCAGCATCATTAGCCATCAGAGAAATGGAAATCAAAGTAACATTGAGGTTCTACGCTAACTCCCAGTAAGAATAGCTGGTAAAAAGAACCAAAAAACAACCGCTGGCAAGGTTGTGGAGAAAAAGGAATCCTTCTAAAATGTCGGTGTCACTGTAAGATAGTACAACCACTATGGAAAGCAACATGGAAAATTCCTCAAAAAAATGAAAATAGATATTCCATTTGACCCGTCTATACCTCTTGGGGGTATCTTCCCAAAAGTTAGGCATCATACTATAGCGACAGACACACCCGAATGTTTATAAAAGCACAACTTGTAATAGCTACATCTTGAATCAGTCAGCATGCCCACTACCAGGTAAGTGAACAAGGAGGTTGTATATTAACACAACGGAGTACAACTCTGCCATAAAGAAAGACACATCTGAGTCATTTGTAGGAAAATGGATACACCTTGAGACCACCTTGCTTAGTGAAATGAATCAGACACAAAAGGTTAAATGTCACATGGTTTCTCTAATGTGAGAAAACCAAACTATGAAAAATAAAAAAGTGAAATAAAAGGCAGAGAAGAAAACAGGAAGGTAGATTCCGAAAGAAGAGGGATGTTGAGATGAGTGGAGGGGGGAAGGGAAGTAAAAAGGATCTAGATGTGATGTGCATATGTGCTAATTTCTCACAGTGATAGGTATCATATAAGCATAGATACATACTAAGAAGAGGAGTAATTTTTTCAAAAGCAACAAACCAAAGTGCTTGACAAAAAAAAAAAAAAAAAAAAAAAAAAAAAAAAAAAAAAAAAAAAAAAAAAAAAAAAAAAAAAAAAAAAAAAAAAAAAAAAAAAAAAAAAAAAAAAAAAAAAAAAAAAAAAAAAAAAAAAAAAAAAAAAAAAAAAAAAAAAAAAAAAAAAAAAAAAAAAAAAAAAAAAAAGTAACAAATCCTAAAAAATAAAAAGAAAAAAGAAACCCATTAGAGTGTCTACTGCCAAAAAAATAGAAAACAAATGCTGTTAGGGATGCAGAGAAATTTAAGCCTTATAATACTTTTGGCTAGACCCTGAAATGACACAAACGCTATGGAAAACAAAACAATTCCCTCCATAAAGCTACAGAGAGAATACTATATGATCCAATAACTTCAGTTCTAGATACATATACAACTAAAAGCAGAATTTGGAAGAGAAAGTTGCACAAATATGTTCATAGCAGCATAATATCCAAAAGATGAAAGCAACCATGATGCACACCAATGAACAAACTGTAATATACACATATAATGTTATCCCACTTATTTTAAAAAAGAAATTCTGTCATATGCAACATGTAATTTAATGATATTACGCTAAGTAAATAAATAAGTCACAAAGACAATACTGCATAATTCCACTCACAAGGTGCTTAGTTAAATGCATAAAAACTGAAAATAGAAAGGTTGTACTAGAGACTACGAGTCCAAAGACAAGGGAATTTAGAGGGTACAGATTTCAGTTTTCCAAGATGAAAAAATTTTGGAGATCTATTTTCCATCAACATAAATATACTTAACACTGAATTATACACTTAAAAATGGTTAACCCAGGCCAGGCACAGGACTGTAATCCAAGCACTCTGGGAGGCTGAGGCAGAAAGATTGTGAGGTTAAGCTCAGCCTGGACAACTCAGGGACTTAGTGAGATCTGGTCTCAAAATCAAAATAAGGTGCTGGAGGAATGGTTCAGCAATTAAAGCACCACATCATCTAGGCATGGTGGTACACGTCTGTAACCCCAGCACTCAGGAGGCTGAAACAGGAGGATTGCCATGAGTCCAAGGCCAAAAAATAAATAAATAAATAAATAAGGCCCTGGATTCAGTATCTTAGCATCACACCCACACCCACACAAACACAGACATAAAGGTTTTACGTGTTTTGTTACAAAGTCTTAGTGAAGATGTAAAAAAAAAAAACAAAACAAAAACAAAAAAACAAAAAAAAAAACTGGGACCTTCATACACTGCAAAAGAGAATATAAAATAATGCAATCATTCTGTGTAACTATTTGACACTTCAACAAAATATTAGGACAGTGTTACTATCTGACCAAGCAATTCTATTCCTCCATACACTAAAAGAAATGAAAATACACACAAACAAAAATTTCACCAACGTTCACAGTAACACTACTTAAACAGCCAAAAAGTAAAAACATCCAAATGTTCATTAAATGATAAATAAAAATGGAGTCTATAACATGGATTAGGAAAAGTGAGGTACTTGTGTCTAAACCCAAGGCATCCTCACTAAGCTACAATGCATCCCAGCCCTTTTTAATTTTTTATTTCAAGACAGTGTCTATATGATTAAGTTGCCCAAGGTGGGCTCAAACTTTGTGACCCTCTTGCCTTAGCTTCCCACAGGTCTGGAATTAAGCACATACCATCATGCTGGCCATAAAAGAGATTTTTGTTGTTTTTTGAGACAGGGTCACACTTGGTACCCCAGACTGGTCTTGGACTCAGCAATCCTTCTGCCTCAGACTCCTGAGTGCTGGGATTACAGGCGTGGGCCACCATGCCCACATTACATGGAGCTAGGCAACTGAACTCGGGGCTTCGCACTAGCAAGCGCTTTAACCACCGGGCCATTTCTCCATCCCCAAAAGGGAACATTACTTAAAAAAAGAAAGGAGCAAAATTCTGAAATAAGCTATAGCATACCCTAGAAAATATCACAGTAAGTAAAAGCAGCAAGCTGGTCATAAAAGAACAGCTTACTACATGATTCAATTACAGGAAATGTTCAGAGAAGGTAAAACTATAGAGATGGAAAAATACATTAATGGCTTCTAAGGCTGGCAGGAGGACTGGAGACAGGGCTCAATAAAATGAGGACTGACTTGCTAATGGATGCAGGTCCCTTTTGAGGACAACAAAAATGTTCCAAAATTAGGTTGTAGTGACGGCTATACAACTCTGTAAATACCAGAAGAGAAAGAACAAGAAGACAGCTAGAAACTGTGCATCTACTTTATTTAAAATTTTAAAAAGCTCTCAAATTTTTACCTCTTCTCTCAACTTTCTGATAAGTTCTGTGTCGTTGTGATGGGTTTTGATGAGTTCAGCTTTGCCACTCGCAACAAGAGAAGCGCTCTCAATTAGATCAGGCCGTAAAGTACCCTGGGCAAGGAAAACTTCCTCTGGTTTAAGATTCATTTCTCCAATTACTTCATTGGCAATCTATGACCAACGAGAGTAAATCAGACTTAGAAGAGATGAATCTTTTCTAAAAGGCAGTAAAAATTTTTTTAAGCTAAATTTCTTATCAGTTTCTTCTGCAATACAAGCCAGAAAATTAAACCCCATAAATCCCCATAAATCCTAGTATGTGCTTTCATGTGATTCAAAACAGTATGCAAACATTTCCTTCAAGAGTTTGAAATGCAACTACTAAAATAATAGAAGAATTAGAGTCAATGGAAAACTTTTTTTTTTTTTGCAGTGGAGGAGGGTGCTGCTAGGGATCAAACTCGGGGCTCTGCAAGCGGTAGGCCAAGTGCTTTACCACTGCCTCACATTCCCCACTTCTGAAAACATCTGTTCTTAAATAGTTTTAAAATAACAGCCTGGTAACATACATGCTTTTAAAACATAAAGCAGTTTCTACAAATCAGTATAAAAAAGTAAAATTAACAAATGTTGTGTGATATAATGGCATAAATGCATGCAGATCAAGCATTAAATTCACATCAAAATTAGTACACATTAAGGATATTAAAAAGAAAGGTACCTTAACAAACGTATCGCCAATAATTTTTCTTTTCTCCTCAGGACTTGTAGTCATATTTAATGTTTTGCTAATTCTTTTTCGTGGGGTCCTGTCTTCGTCTGATATTGGTAAAGTGGTTGTTCCATTGTAGAAGGAATGAGCAGCATTTATCACTGAAAGAGTTGCCATATGTGTTGTAGCCTAACAGATTTTTTTTTTTAATCACAAAGTCAACTAGACAAAAAAACCTATAAGAATCTTTTTATTTTCCTTAAATTTGCCCACATATTCAAGAAATCTACATAAATTATGAGTAACAGATATGGTAATTAAATTTTGCTCTCATGAGAATCCCATAGCATTGATCAAGGGCCATGATACCACACACTATGCTTGGTTGCTCTCCTGGTACTCAGTGCCCCATCGGAGTAACAAGCAGAAGCCCCAGCCAGATGCATGGCCCCAATGCAGTCAAAAGCAAGGTCATACATACAACCTCAGAATAGCACTGACTAATGTCTTTCAAAACTGTTATTTATGAACATAAATACTTAGCATTCCTCAGCCCTCTTTTAGTTTAAGAGCAAGGATTCAAAAACTAAGTTCGTCAGTTGGCAGTTAGGACCTAATTTCTGGCGGGCTCCACCCTAAGATGACAGAGTAGTTGTGTGATTCACAAGGGGTCTAGAAATAATCTGCAAGTTTCCCTGTAAACTGGTCAACTACCCCAAAGACGACACTGCCATTCTTCTGCCTGTCAGCATTCTGAAATACAGAAAGTGGTGAAGGAAAGAATCATCACTCATTTTATTACTTCACAGACTTTTGGGCCAAGATCAAGTGTAGTATCGGCACACAAATTTTTACTGAATTCTATCATTGTAGAATTTGTCTCCAGCCTCAACTATACCTTGCCTAAGTCCAGAGTCTTTTCTGTTTGGCCTTTCTAGAGAATAAATCTAGGCTTCTGATAGGAAGGAATGGCTGGAGTTGCTTCTGATTAAGGAAAAGAATCTGCTACTCGTATTTTCCAGCAATTCCTATTTTAGTATCATTCAGAGACCCATGCCTCAAAATGAACCCAATGTTTCCGATTTCTGAGCAACCACAGAAATCTGAAGCCCAAATCAGCTTGCTTTCTGTTGGTTTTCTTTCTATCCCAAGGTTTTCAATTTCTCCATTCTACTGTTAGTTCCTACTATGATTTGGATCCAGAATGCCCCCCAAAATCCTTGCGTATGTGGATATAGTGGGGTATCTATGGAACTGTGCACTGTTAAGAGGAAGGACCTGGCTGGAAGGGGCAGGTGCTTGGGGTTTGACTTGGAGCGTTTGTATCAAGTTGCTCCAACTGGGGGCATGAGGGCAGAGCTTTCAGGTGTGCGTTATTGAGTTCTGGGACACAAAGTGAGGAAGGGGCACCCATCTTGGATGTGGGAGGCCCAACTGGCAGCTTGAACTAAGCAAGGGAAGGCAGAACTAACATTATCACAGCTTCTTCCTGAGAAAGCAGCTCCAGCACTGCCCGAGTCTCCAGATAGCACTAGCTCCTCACTCACTTGGCTATCTGCAATGCCGCAAAGAACTTTTCTCTGACTAGACCTCGCCATGTGTTTCCACATGTGTTGCCGGCTGCCCGTGAATGGACTATATGAGACCTACTGAAATTGTGAGCTAAAATAAATCTTTCCTTCCTTAAGTTGTGGATGTCGGATATTTCTGTCCCAGCAACAAATTACCAAGGACAGATCTGGATTTTTAAGGGACTGAAACCCTGAAATACAACTTAAAGGTCTTCAGGTATCTTAAAAATTGTAAGTTATGCTGGGATGGTTAACAAAAAGTTAGCAGAAATTATTACAAATCATACAGACAGATATAGATAGGTAGGTTGACAGAGCTAGAGAGAGGTGGGGGAGAGGGCAAGAGAGAGATATAATCACAAAATCCAAACTAAATGTATCCTCAGCTAAACATTTTCTTAGCTTGATTCCAAAATGGTCACAGCCACTCTACTCCATCACTATCCTATAGAACACTAATCAAAAAAGCACATGAAAATAAATTTATCAACAACAGATTAAGATATCTTATTCACAAACATATTTAATCACATGAAGACACTGCAGGAATCCCTGTCAGGACTTTCAAAGAGCACCATCTAGTTGGGGGCTCTTAAGCTTGTATTTCATGGCTTCCCAGAGAATATCCACTTCAGTCATGTTTTGTACCTTCTAATACTTTGTTGAAACCATCCGTCTGCTATTTTCTCTATTTTTTATCCTAGCAGCATTGTATGTTTTATGTCTTTATTGTTATTTCAGTGAAGTTTCAAAAGGAAAAACAGACAGACATGTGTTCACTTCATGCTTACCCACAAGTCTTCATCTTATATTTAGCCCTTTAGCATCAATTCAATCAACTGTGTAGCATTTATCATGGATCTTTTCTTCTTTCTTTCTACAGCATTAAGGATTAAAGCCATGGTATTCATTCTACCTGTGCTACGTGGAGACAGGGTCTCCCTCAGTCACTCAAGCTGGGCTCAAATTTGCAATACTACTTCAGCCTCCCAAGAGTACTGGGGTTGCAAGACTGCACCCCCACACCCAGGCTGTTTTCTTTTTAAAGATCTTTTATGTACTAGTCCCAAACTCAGGGACTCATGTCACTGTCCTGCCTCAGCCCCAAAGTAAGCTGATGATAAAGGTACATGCCACAGTACCTAGAAGACCAAAGACGTTTTTCTTTTTTCCCCCATTTTATTGATATGTATACGTGCAAAATTTAAGGTTTACAATGGAGTTGAGTCTTTCGTGCACCTATGTATCTTGTCAAGGTGACAAGGACTTTCCCACTCTCCTTTTGTCCCTCCCCCTACCCTCCTTTCCCTCTCTCCTCCCCTACCTGACCCCCCTGTTTCACTTTGTTTTTCGTTTTAAGTTCCATGAGATAGTTGTGCTCTGGGTCTCTCATATCAGAGAGACCATTCGATGTTTCACCTTCTGCTTCTGACTCACTTCACTAAGCATGATGTTCTCAAGTTTCTTCCATTTGCCCGTAAAAGCCTCCACATTGTTAGACTTTATTGATGCATCGTATTACATTGTGTTTTAATGCTCTTTCTCTATATAAACCTATTTGCATGGAGGAGGGATAGAGTGTATGCTAAAGAGCAAACACACACCTGTTGTAGGAGGGCTTGGATATTCTCATGTATAAATATACTATAAGGCGGAAAAAAAATAAATTAAAAAAAGATGACTCGAAGATATCATAATGGTAGCTGGAAAATGATAGCTTACCAATTTAAATATAACAATAGTAGTAAACAATGGTTTAAAAATGTGTACTGACATCCCTCTTCAATCAACTAATCACAAGGCAAAAATAAAACACATTTTCAAACACGCTTATTTAGAAAACTACAACTGGTTAAGAAAATGTTCTCATTTAAAAGCCGTAAGTTTGATTTGATTAAACATATCACAACACATAAATTAACTCTCATGTGGTTCTTTCATACCTTTGACCTGAATTCCAAGCTTTCTGAGGGCCTCTTCAACAGACTGGCTTTCTCGTTTTCTCATGAAGCCATTATCAATGTGCACAGCTATGACTTGATCTTGGTTCAAAGCACGATTCAGCAAAGCTGTACAAACTGTTGAGTCTACACCACCACTAAGTAAGACCTACAAAGTAAAATGAAAAATTAAACCAAGCAAAATAATGAAAAAGAAGAGGGCTATGACCTTAGACCATAACCTACAAGTAATGTTCGCATCAAAGACATGGATGGCAACTGAGAGAACACTCGGAAAAAATGTAATGCACAACACATATGCTCACCCTGTCAACATTTCAGATTTATGTAAAGGAAACTAGCTCTGGATTCCAGTGTTATTAATATAAGCTTATAAACTACCAGATGAACTGCTTACCAAAACTTTCGACGTGCCTACTTGCTCTTTGATCTCTCGAATGCATTCAAGCTCTCTGTTTTGTACAGTAAAGGTCCCACTGCATCCAGCTATATCATAAAGGAAATTCTTCAGTATTACTTTCCCATTTTCTGTAAGGCCAACTTCAGGATGGAATTGTACTCCATACAATTTTTTAGATTCATTCACTATACCTTTACAGAAAAAGGAGCACACATTTTTGTTATTGAAAACAACCAATAACCACAACTCATTCCTCTAATTTCTCTATAAATGTTTACACAGTTTAGTAAACTTTTGGTTACAGGAAAGGACAGTACATCATACAAATAAAAACTATATACTTCCAAATTCTCTATAATTGAAGTTTTTATGTATAGAGCAATTAATGAGTATTGTGGTTTGGATTTGTAATGGCACCTGAATGGGTAGTTAATACCTTTGACTTGAATTCCAAGCTTTCTGAGGGCCTCTTCAACACACGAGGTTTCTCATTCTCTTGTGAAGCCATTACCCATGTGCACAGTCATGACTTGATCTTGGTTCAAATCACGATTTCGCTGTACAAACTACTGAGTCTACACCACCACTAAGAACTACCCCTAAAGCCTCGTGTGTTTGAGTATTTTGGATTATGTGTAAAACCATGTGCTGTTAGGAGACGGGGTCCTGGTCTACAGGGGTGGGTTATGGGTGTGTGGTGGATTATAGATATGTAATGGAAGATAGACTATGACAAATTACAGATTACAGGTGTGTGGATTACAGATTACAGTTATGTGGTGGGAGCTTAAACACGACACAGAATACTGAGGCTAGACCCAGAAAGGGTGGATCACTGGGACAGGACCTAGAAGGATATATACTACTTCCTTCCTCTCGGACTTGACTTGGCTTTCGGTTTGCAAGGTCATGAAGAGCTGTTTTTACCTCTGCCTCTGCTATGTGCTTCCACTGCTGCCAGCTATCCCCAAGTGGACTGTGACCTTCTGAAACTGTGAGGTAAAATAAACTTTTCCTCCCCTAAGTTGTGTATTTTGGGTATTGAGTTACAGTGACGAAAAAATAACACAATGGGTTATAGGATAAATCCAACACAGATTATTTCATTTTATTCTCACTTTTTACATTACTACTTTATTTTTTCTATTTAATGCAATAATTCAATACTAGGTCTCAGTCCCATGTGGCTTGTTCTCTGGTATTGTTAAGTACCTATTTCCTATATTAAAAGAATATTATATATATCAGACTGGTCAGAATATTCTGTTTCTTTCTTGAATACCAATAACCACAAATACAAATTCCACAAGTATCCCTTATCCAAATTGCTTGGCATCAGCAGTATTTTGGGCTTTTTTTCAGATTTTAAAATACCTGCATATTCATGATAAGATATCACAGAGATGGGACGCAAATTTAAATGAAATTCATTTATATTTCATATATACTTTATATACATGGTAATTTTACAGAACATTTTCTGTCAGCCTATATTCTGACTGCTTCCTGTTATATGACAGTTCATGTGGAATTTTCCACTAGTGGCATTATGTTGGGGCTCAAAAAGGCTCAAGTTTTAGAGGATTTCAGATTCTTCTCAGGTTAATGACACTGAATCTACATAATTTCATCCACTTAACTGTGTTTCTGACAAATTACTTTCTAAGCAAGAAATGTCCGGCCAAGTATTTAGCATGTGAATGTATCACACTCTCTTATAGCTTTGATATTAAGAAACTTACATGAATGTTTAGCTAAGCAATTAAATCAAGCCTAGCAACTCCCAAATTCATACTTATTCTGCTATTCTAAGTTGGCATTCTCTTAAGCTGGCATTCTCTTAAGCTGGCATTCTCTTAAGTTGGCATCCAGGATACTACTGTGAGTTCGCTTTTTTTTTTTTAATGGATTGCTCCTTTTGGATAGTCTTTGCTGGTTCCTACTCATCTGGCCCATACAGAAGTTATGCAGTAGTCAACGCTTAAATCTCTTCTCTCCACATTCCGATAACATCTCTAATGTCCATAAAATCCTACCTATATGTTGATAAACCCCAAAATTCACAGCTGTAATCTAGTTTTCTACTCTCAAACCTACACTACCATATATTAATATATACAACTGCCTATAAAATACCTTCCTTTGGGCGTTCAATAAATTTCTGGATTTAGTAACACTTATTAATCTTCCATATAATGATTTTAGTATAAATATTACTTGATCACTCCTCTGCTACTATATTAGTGTAACTGCACTAAGTTATTAAACTCAGGATTTTTCATGACTAATTTTTTTCAACTTTTTAGGTTTGGCATCTTACAAAGTTTTATTGGTAAATACACTTTTATCTTTTATGAATTTCAGGACAATTCATGGTTTTATATATATTACAGTTATTCAGAAAAGCAAGCTCAAACCAAATTACCAGAAAATCAATTCTTCATAAAAATGTGAAGAGCAAAAATGGTTTCTGGAAAGAGCTAGGTAGATAGTAGATGTTTTAGGCCTTGTAGGCACATATGGTCTCTGTGTTCTATGACAGACTATTAATAACACAAAAACCACTCTTTTATTTCTTGGGCTTACAAAAGCAGGTTATAGACTACCTCTGATCCATAGGTCATAGTTTGCCAATCCTGGCTCAGAAAATTGTCCTGAGTACTCAATATGGTGTTTTACATACATCCAAATTCTTAAAAAGGCAAAAAACCAAGTAACTATGAATGTAAACATATAATAGGTTAAGAAGGTGAATAATTCTCAAAATTTTCCTTATAGAATTATAGTTTTTGTGACATAAAATCTTATACAAATTTCCGCATGTGTGTGTATAAACAGTATGGACTGAAGCAGGGACCTTCATACTAAACTACTTTTCCAGCTCTTCCCTCTTCCCAACATCCTTTTCCTTGCTTTTTATTTTGAGACACAATCTCACTAAGCTGCCAAGCCTGGGCTGGAACTTGTTATCCTCCTGTCTCAGTACTCCTATGGTGCAGGAGTTACAGGCATGTGTCTAACATCCATATAGAATGAGCATTTTTAAAAGTATTTAAAAGTAAGTCAACATACTGACTTTTGGATAATTCTTCTAACATTACATTCTCCTTATTAATTAACAGTTGTTCCTACCACATTCACAGTATGCTTTGAAAAATAAGGCTGAAGAGTAGATCATGAAGAAACATGTGATTTTTACCTGCTGTAATATTCCCAGAACGTGCCACAACCTTGAATCCATCAGCTACTTTGTCTACACTATCTCCATGTGTGAGCAAAACAATTTCTTCCTTCTGAAGACCCCTAAACACACACATACAAAAAAAAAAAAAAATACACACAGGACCTTAATTCAAAAAATAATCAATAGGCTATTTTGCTTGAAAAATATAATCCTGCCATATGTATAGACCAATAAAACAGATAAAAATAGGTAACAGAATTTACATTTATTCTGTAGTAAACAAACCAATAAATAATATTAAATCTCAAAAGAAGCAAGCAATAAAAACTGAAAGCAAATGCATATATGAAATTGGCTATATGTCCACACGTAAAAATAATTTCTAGCGACTGTAAAACAGTAGTTACAACATATCTCTACTGGGACTCATTTTACAGCCAGGTATTCCATTCAGTAGTCTCCTGCCAGTAATAGTACTTACATTAGACACTGCTATTCTACATCTATATGTACATATGTGTATAACAGTTGAAAATAAATAGCAATTAGTAATCAAGATTTTCAGCTTAAAGGGATACAGAACTCAAAGGACTTAAATAAAAACTCTATAATTCTTAATTTTACTAGAAAATAGTAATGATTATTTTCTCTTTAAAAAAAATATTTATTATAGCCAGGCTCAGTGATACAGGCCTCCAGAAGGTTGACACAGAAGGATCACAACTTCAAGCCCAGGCAGCTGGGCAACTTAGCGACTTTACTGAGATTTTGTTTCAAAAATCAAACATAAAAGAGCTGAGGATACAGCTCAAGGTGAAGGCTCTGCCAAACTCAATCCCCAGTATCACAAAAATTTACAATAATAATAAAAAGAATATATTATTGCATAACTGGTCACTAAAGGCCCTAAAAATAATGATAAACCAGAAGCAATGGGGACACCTAATATCAAAGAAATCAAAAGCATTTCATTAAGAAATTGAGAAACTGACCATACCAACACATGCCTGTAACTCCAGCATTCTGGGGGGCTGCGGCAAGGTCACAATGGAGCCCATCCTGGGCCATTTATTAAGACCCTACCTCAAATTTAAAAAACAAAAATAAGTGCTAGGGATGCAGCTCAATGCAAAAGCCCTATATTCAATCCTAGTATAGCAAAAGAAAAACGAAAGGGAGGAGAGGTGACTATCACACATTAAAGGAGACTTAAATAATATTATAAAATGTAGTGTGTACACTTTATCTAATCCCAAAGAAACCAGTGATAAAAAAATTGTTTACATTACATGAAACTCTGAGTAAGAGCCTGGCACTGAATATGAAATAAGAACAAAACAAATAAGGCAAGAAAACAAAGTATAACACCAAAAGATGCCCTGAGGGCTTTATTGTTAGCATCATGCAGTTTAGAAATACTGTAGATTGTGATGTGTTGTGGTTTAGATGTGGAATGTTACCCTAAAGCCTCATACATCTGGATGCTGTTGAATAACTATAGAACCACGTGCTGTTAAGAGGCCGGGCTTGGTCAGAAGCAAAGGAATCACTGGGACATGACCTGGAAGGATATATGCTAGCTCCAGCCTTCCTTGCTCAGTTGGCTTCCTGTATGCCATACTATCAACAGCTTTCCTCCTGCTGGGCCTCTGCCATGTGCTTCCACCACTGCCAGCTGCCCATGAGTGGACTTAAACCTTCTCAAATTGTCTCAAAATTCAAAAGAAATAAAAAAATAATATCAATAAAAAAGGGCTAGGGAGGGATGTAACTCAAGAAGGCCTTAGGCTCAATCCCCAGTGTTACATAAACAAAACTAAGACTAGGATTCTATCTGTACTTCTGATAGAACAGTTGAGATCAGGGATCCCCAGTCCTCAGGCCACAGACTGGTACCAGTTCTTAGCTTTGCAAGGACTAGGCCCATCAAGGCAGATGAGCAGCAAGCAAGAGGTGAGCAGTGAGCAAAGCTCACCTCATCATTGCATTCCTATTAGGTTCTAATGCTACTGATGATCTCACAGGAGGCAGAACTGCGCTCCTTGCTCCCCTACTCTTGCTACCTGCCATTTCAAATGTATTCTCCAATGACCTACTGTACAACAAGTACTCCCCATCCTTAAGAAAATGGCCTCCAACTAAATCTCTACTGCCGATCTGACAGGAGGAGGAGGTGTTGCTCCCCCTCCTCTCCTGCTGCTGCTGTTGCAGTATCCTCTAACAACCTAGTGTTTAACAAGTACACACCATCCCCCTTCCTTGGGAGAAGGTCTTCAACTAAGCGCCAAAAAGATTGGGAACAACCAGAAATCATTCATTTGCCACTTTTGGCACACTAATCTATGAAATCACTCCCAAAAATAAAAAGGGAAAAGTGCAAATGTTAGCATCCCAAGAAACAGCGCTCCCAGACTAAACAGAAGTCCTCAGGCCATTTCATCCAAGCCATCGTTCTTCACAATCTGCATCACACCTTCCTTTGCTATCTCGAAATTCACCTGGAAGGCAAACGTGGCAAGTATTCCTGTGTGGCTAATACTGCACCTTCATTTTATGAAGTACAGACCCTCCAATTTTGAAAAATAATATCAATTTTTAATCTACTGTTATTCATATAAAAATATAATACCTGAACAATGAACAAGTATTATCCACACTGATGTTGAAGACTCCATCTTCTCTAACATTTTTTTTGTGCACAGTACCTCCAAATACCTTATTCATCATCTGCTCGAAGAAAAAATTGATGTTAATAATAATCAAAAAAATCTTCATTTTGTTATGCTGATTTTATCGTTTATACTTCTTGTTTTCAGAATATCTGTTGTTTATATCCAAAAAGTAGTTTGAACAATGTAGATGATTTGGTTATTATTATATATGTTACATTAATTATTAAGAGGTATGATTATAAGACAAAAGTTGGATTAGAAATTTCACCTAAGGTTCATTTATGTCAAAAACTAGCAAGTTTTCTACTTAGCATACTTTAAATTAACCTATTAAAAATTGGAATTTAATACTTAATTCAGAGTTTAATTAGAAAACATTTAAAAGGTTACTCTAAACTGTGAAAAAAGCCGTAGCAGACAACAAGAACTGCGGTACCAACACAGGAATTTAGACAAATATAAATTCCTCCAAACTACTCAATCCTTGGCCCTGAAGGAGCAGTCAGGAAGGGATGGAAAAAGCAAGAAAATCGGGCCTTTCAATTAAGCTTGTCTGTTCAAATCCCATATGCCTACAGGCTCTTATTTCACAGTCTATACATTCTTATCTCATTCCACCCCTTCACATTTTTTTTTTTTTTTGAGACAGGGTCTCACTCTCTAGTCCAGGATGATTCTGAACTCACTACACAGCCCAGGCTGACCTCAAGCTCTTAGCAATCCTCCTGCCTCAACCTTCTGAGTGTTGGGATTACAGGAATGTGCCACCACACCTAGCTTAATAATGTTCCTACTTATATGTGCCCCAATCCCCCATCCACATCAGAAAAATACACAGTAAGAGTTTGAAAACATCAACCTGCATTGATATAATCAATCATACTCAGCTTAGTACAACTCTTCCACAACAAAAGTCCTAAGATTATCTATCTGCCAAAGCAATGCATGATGCAGGCTGACCCAGGCCCCAGTAAAATAAGCAAGCAAATTTGTTTATTCTTGTCATTCATAGCAGTACACTCTTCAAAGCCATTAGCAAATACTGTCACCTCCTCATGGTCTTCTTAGCCATTCTTAGCAAACCTTCCTATAATAAAAGTCCACAGTAAAGCAGTTTGCTAAAGTTTGTTTAACCCAGTATTTTTTCAAACTAAAGACTCAGACACAAAATATCTTCTACAGCACAATAACTAACACGCAATGTACGGAAATGCTACAACCTAGTAAGTTCCTTGGCTTTCAGTCTTCAATAATAGCTACTAAAATGTAAACACGACTATTAATCCTTAACTACATTCTTAGTAACTCTCCAGCAACTACAAGGATAGGTAAGCTTTTTCTGTAAAGGTCCGAAGAGTAAATATTTTAGCCTCTGAAGTTCCTGCTATGTCTATGGCCACTCTTCAGCTCCTGTCATTATAGCTAAAAACTATAGGGACAGACACAGTTGTATTTCAGTATGATGTGCATTTTTTTCCCAGAGGCACATGGAATTGAACCCAGGTCCTTTGTATCAAGCTACATGCCCAGCTCTTTAAAATTTTTTATTTTAAGACAGGATCTTACTAGGTCATTAAGTTGCTCACACTGTATACCAACTTACAATATATCTGCCTCATAGTACCGGGATTATTACATGAGTATACCACCATACCCAGCTATGAATCCAAATTTCATTTCATTTTCATGTCACAAAATGTAACTTTATAAATTTTCCCAATCATTTAAAAACATAAAAATTATTCTTTGCTTGCCAGTGTGCAAAAAGAGACAGGGAGACAGATCTGACACACATACAAGTTTGCTGACCCTTTATCTAAAGTATAACCTGCTTATATCAAGGTAAGACTTTTCATCACATAGCCCTCATAACTTTTGGTTTCACTTCTCTTAATCTTCTCCCACATTCAAACTAGTATGACTATCAAAATAAATCACACTCTCTCCTCCACATCTTAAGTCTCTTCACAACTGCAGGGGATTAGCAAAGTGACCCACAGCAGTCATTCAAATTTGCTGTATGGAAAAATCAATGTTTCCTTCTATGTCTTTAATGAACCTCATGTACTTGTGCCTTGCATATAGTATAGTGCACAATTAGAAATCAACTGAAAAGTCAAAACAACTAAAACCACTGGAACACTATACAATTTAAGTGTGAAGAGTCTAAATAAAAGTTTTCACTTATATTTAAAGTCATCTCATTTGCTCAGGAAGATTTTGTTCTTACTCTGCACCACGCTTTATCCAACACACTATGCCTTCTGTCAGGGCTGGAGCAGTAGCTGGACCCAAACTTTTCATAATGACATTCAATAAGGGACTAGTATTGGCTCTTGACTTTGGTTTAAAGAAATATATACATTCTTTTGAGATGGGGTCTCACTCTATAGCCCAGGCTGGTCCTGAATTCACTATGGAGCCTAGGCTGGCCTTGGACTCTTTTCTCAGCCTCCCAAGTGCTGGGATTACAGGCTTGTGCCACCTCACCCAGCTTATGCGGTGCTGGGCAACTGAACTCGGTTACTTAGCACTTGCCTAAGTACTTGGTAGGCAAGAGCTTTAACCGCTAAGCCATTCTTCCAGCCCCTTAAAGAAATAATTTGGGAATAATTTTCATTTCAACAGGATCCCTAACTGCAACTTTTATATCCAAATGAAGATTTATCTTCAAAAGGTTAAATGTAGGAAATGTGATAGATCACAAATTGCCTTGAAACCTAGATATGTAATTCTGAAACATCTTAATGTATTTTAAGCCCTTAGCAGAGAAACTACTGACTGAATTCTGAGTTTTTTCTCTTTTTTTTTTTTTTTTTTTTTTGGTCAGGGTCTCACTCTGTAGCCTAGGCTGGTTACTGACTGAATTCTAACAGTAGCTGAACATGAATCAAAAAGAATCTTCTCGTGAAACTGCTAGAATCAACCTGGCAATTTTACCAGTATCATTTTGATTTCAACTTTTATAATGAACACAAAAAGTGATTTAAAAAGTAGCATCCCATGGTAAGTCAAGTCTTAAATTTGACATAACCCAGTTAAGTTGTGTAAATTTTACCAGAGGGCATAATAATAAATAATACAGTGTCACTAGCTTTGTGTTGTTTGAATACTGATGATTTACATCAATGTGTAGCAGTGACTGGGCTTCTGGTTTTCATCTGTGTGTACATATGATTGTGCATTTCTGAAAGTAATCAGAATACATGATTTGAAAGCGTTCATTATATCACAAGTTAGTTTCACAGAAAATAAAGACATATCAGGATGCTCATACTTCAATACACAAGCCTGGAACAAGAGTATGTATGGAGCTTAATGACCAGGTCTGTTTCCTTCTGAGGCTAGTGACCAAAGGTAAATCCGGACATTACTGAAGATGACGCATCCTAACCAAGCCCCGGGGTACAGGCCTGTAATCCCAGCACTCTGGAAGGCTGAGGCAGCAGGAATCCAACTTTAAGTTCAGCTGAGCAATGTAGTAACCTGAAGACAAAAATCAAAAACTAAATAATTGAGGCATATAGCTCAGTATGAAGGTCCTGGATCCAATCTCCAGTATAAAACACACACACACACAGCTAGGATGAGCAACGGACTTGGTTAAAATAAAAAGGCCAGAGAGACTATTTTTGACCGAATCATTTCCATCATTCATCTATCATTTGGGCCACCCAATTCTAGGACCATCTAATTGAATCTAGTTTTCCTGTGATGAAAATAATATAGTGTCATTAGCTTTGTGTTGTTTGAATACTGACAACATGCATCAATGTGTAGCAGTGATTAGGCTTCTGGTTTTCGTCTATGTATACATATGTGTACTGTTCTTTCTGGATCAGCTAATCTTTGTGTTTGCAACAACAAACTATCTTTTATCTTTTTTAGCAAAGTTCATATTCAGGGGCCAAAACTGTTCCCAATTGTCTTAATGTTCTGTTGTCCTCATGTTAGGAAAAAAATCCATCAAGTCTAAATCATTAACTAACAGAGCCATTCACAAAACGTGCAAGAGCTTAAGGCTGCAAACTGGGCTAGGGGTATAAGTCAATGGTACAGCATTTGTCTAGCACACACAAGACGCTGGTTTCCATGCTCATCATCAAACACACACACATTACAGAACCTGGGGGATGTGAGCTACACTGATACCCTTTATATAACTATATACTTTGCATCCTTATATATTCTTGTATAAGTGAGATCCATAGATAATCTGATCTACTTAAATTTAGCAAATGTTTTTACCATATATGAGTACTTTATATATTCCAGGACTACAATATCTTGTTTATTATTATCCAATAAACTATATTTTTAATGATTAAAAAATAACTTAATACTACCCCAGGTCCATTTAATCCTGCTCCCCCGCCCCCCCCCCCACACACAAAATCTATGGCCATGCCAGAATTTGGCAGGGAGAGGGTACTAACAATACTTTCATTTATTGCTGTAAGAATGTAAATTGAGTGGAAAAATTATCATCTAGTGAAACTGCAAATGCATATGAACCTAAAATTTCCATTCCTGGTTAGCAAAGAGGAAATGTGTATGTAAAACACCAGAAAATAAACACAAAAATATTCATGTCACCACCGTCTATAATAACAAAAAGCTAGAAGATGACCAGTAATGAGCAAGTAAAAGTAACTGTGCTATATTCAAGTGAACTTAACAGTGAAAATAACTTATAATTAGCATAAATTTAAAAATTATAACTGAATAAAAACTTAAGCACTATGATTTCTATGTAAAAGAAATCTATGTAAAAGTCTCTGGCCAAAACTAATGTATTATTCCAAGATATAAAGACATGAATAAAGCTTTTCTAAAAAAAGCAAATGAAGGGCTAAAGGAATAGCATAGTGCCTAGAGCGCTTACCTAGCAAGCCCAAGGCCCTGAGTTCAACTCCCCAGCACCATATAAGCTGGGCATAGTGGTGTACTCCTGTAATCCCAGCACTCGAAGGGCAGAGGGCAAAAGGACTGCTGAGTTTGAGGCCAGCCTGGGCTATACAGTGAGTGGAAAAGCAGCTTGAACTATAGAGATCCTGTTTAAAAAAAAAAAAGAATAAAAAGAAAGAGGGAGGAAGGGAGGGAAAGAGGGAGGGAAGGACGAAGGAAAGGAGGGAGGGAAGCCATAAAACCATGAACCTACAAAGAGTGGTACAAACCTACAATTCTACAATTCAGCATTCTAGGAGACTGAGACAGAAAAATCACAAATTCAAGCCCAGCTTGGAAAACTTAAAAAGAACCTGTCTCAAAAACGTTTTTTTTTAAAGGCTGGAAACGTCCTTTAGTGCAAAGTCCCTGGGTTTAATAATCAGTACTACCATCCCCCCATCACCCTGCCAAAAGACACAAAATTCTGAAAAGTGATTCTCTCTGTTGAAATAGAGAAATATGAACAGAGAAAGTTATAAAATGAATTTTCAAAGTTTTACTAAGATTCTGTTATGCTAGAAGTACACCAGCAACATAGATAAAGAGATAAACTAGCAAAACAGATGTTTTCTTCCAAAGCAAATGACAGTTAATAGGAAAAGATGATACATAAGATACTGAGATTACTAATGTTTCAGAACGCCAAGGGCGGCAGCAAAAACAGCTTGCCTAGCAAGCACAAGACCCTGGGTTTGATTCCCCAGCACCACGTAACAGCTGGACATAGTGGCACACGCCTGTAATCCTAGCACTTGAGAGATTGAGGCAGGAGGACTGCCTTGAGTTCATGGCTAGCCTGAACTCCACAAAGAGTTCAGGACCAGCCTGGACTACAGAGTGAGACCATGTCTCAAAAAAAAAAAAAAAAAAAAAAAAAAAAAAAAAAAAAAAAAAAAAAAAAAAAAAAAAAAAAAAAAAAAAAAAAAAAAAGCCACGGGGAGGTAGGGGGAAGCGTATGCTTTGCTGCTAAATTACCCAACACAACAAGAAGTGGCAGTCCTTTCTAAACAATACGTGTACTAATGGTTATATTCTACATCAATATTCTATGTTAAGACATTTCTGCCTCACATACTGTTCTAACATTCTGCATCCTATGATAGAAGTTCAGATGATAACAGCAAATTTTTCACATATTTAACATCAGCATAGCTATTTTTGGCTACTGGATGACAGAAAAATCTGGCCTTGTAATAATATAGAAAACTGATATGATGGGAAAGCACTAAGCCACTATCTCTACTCTCTCTTAAAGAAGAATTTTCCAGACATTCCACTACAAGTGGATCTTGAAAAACATCTTCTGAGTCTCTTCCTTACTCAATGTTACAATACCTGTAAATACATTAATAAACTTTTAACTTACTTATATAAGTTATATTATATGATTAACATTGATTTCTCTGGCAAGGGAGATCAATAAATTATGCAAACACTTTACATCCTGGGACAAAGGGGTTATTAAAATAAGAAACCAGCCAATTTCCAGTATTCAACCTAATCAGGAAGCAGGCATGTTTAAGGCAACTAGACAGAAAAAAATAATTTTTTCTTTTCAAGCCAAATTCATAATCACCATTTACGGGCTTTATAGCAGAAAAAAAATAGCTTTTTACTATAAAATGATTATTGCCCAGAGGAAAAAACATATTGTCATTTTGTACTTCCCATATTTTGAGAGACCATTATTTTCTCTAAATCAAAGTGGAGGCCATGACAAATAATTATGAAAAATAAATCTGGTGCATACCTATAATCATTGCTTCTCTGAAGGCTAAAGTAGAACTGTGTAATGTTCATATTAAAGCACAACAAAACGCTTAAGGAAGAAAAAAAAAAGACTATTTTGTTGACTTACAAAATTTCAAATTACCCTCAAGATCTAAGAACTTAATTGAAACATTAAGGAAAATGAGGATGTTTTTTATTATTTAAGCCACACATGCAAGAATCTGGAAGTTAGTAAGTAATTCTCACTAGTTTATTAAAGACAATCAAAATATCACAGAAAACTAAAAACTTGGTCTTTAATAGCAATTCCATCAGAAATTAGACTAACTCTACTCCTATTCTGATCATGTCTAATCTTCCGCTTCATTACATGCTGAAGCCAAAAAGTGGGCCAAAGGGGAGAATCACCAAGACAGCACGTACACTGGACAGTACAGTAGCATCTATATTCATATGGAGAAACGCTTCGTATAGCACAAAATCGGTTTGGTTTGTTTTGAGGCAGGTCCTTGGTCTGTAGCCCAGGCTGGTCCTGAACTCACAATGTAGCCCACACTGGCCTTAGACTCACAGCAACCCTGCTGCCTCTGCCTTCCTAGTACTGGGATTACAGGGACACTCAACTATGCCAGACTCTATGTGGTACTGGGGAACAAAGCACGGGGCCTTCAGCTCACTAGGCAAGCACTTTAACCGCTGTGCTATTCTTCCAGCACAGAAAACACTGAATTAAAAAAAAAAAAACTTGCTTCTGACCTTAGAAAGGAACAGTGTAACATGTATATTACAAATAATGTATTATTTAGAAAAGTTTTCTAGCTAACTCAATTTTCAATTGCTCCAGCCAAGAGATACAGATTAAAAATTATCTCTTAACTAGATGATTGTGTTGCTCACAACCAGCAGGCATAACTTTTCTTAAATGTATCTATTTACATTTCCATCCTCTTAGTAAATAGATCTTCCAGAAGAAAACATTCTTTGGTGAGAACCTGGTAAATGGTTATCTGGCAAATACGGTATCTAGTAAAGACAAGTTATTTTCTTACTATCATCTTAATGAAATTTACTTTCTGGAAACCTGTATCACTTAAAATTAAAGTAGGCTAAAATGTAAAACACTCACACCACAAAAGGCCAGCAAAAACGTGGAACAAAAGGAACTCTTAATTAAAAAACATTAACAGTATTTTATTACATGAATTAGTATAGCTACTTCCATGAAAACAATTCCCTACAGGTCAGTTGTCATAACTCTTATTGTAATTCATTAAAAAAAAAGAGTTGTGCCTTCAATATGGAATGTCCTCCAAAAGCCTCATGTGTTTGGATACAGGAACATTCCAGTGGAGTCGTGTACTGTTGGAAAGTAAGGCCTGGCTGAAAGGGGTGGATGCTTGGGGCATGAGTTGGAGGGGTGTGTGTGCTGGTTCCACACCTCCCGCCCAACCCGGCTTCCCCATCTGCCATTCCATGAAAAACTTTCCAGCAGTACCACGTGTGTTGCTGGCCGCCCACGTAAGGATTGTGGACTCTACAACTGTGAACTAAAATAAATCTTTCCTCCCTTCAGTTGTGGACTGTTCGGTATTTTGTCCCAGAAACAAGAAAGTAACTATGACATTACACAAAACATAAATTACACAAAAAATAAATATCATACAACTAAATAGCCTAATGAAGTAAGTACTAATACAATAATGAGTTATAAAAGAAAATATTTGAGTCAATTTTTAAAACAAATTTACAAAGGTACCTGCATGCCATAGCAAATCCCAAGAACAGGCTTGCCAATGGTGAATATTGCTGGATCAAACCAGGGAGCATCTTCTGCGTATACAGAATTTGGTCCTCCAGAGATGATAATAGCACTGAAAATTTAAGGAAGACACTCTGTGAAGAAAACCTCTAGCGAAGTCATGTAATACATCTACTCTTTAGCACTCTGGGGGCAGAAGGTGTTGGGGTGGCCGGGCAGAAGGGCTTGAAACCAGAAACCTGCACATGCTGGTCAACTGCTCTACCACTGAGCTATACCCCAACCCTCTTTAACAATTTTTATATCCTCAATAATTTTCTGAGAGCTAAGATCCAACTGTGCCCCATATTCTTTGTTCTCAGAACTCCTGTCATATTATAATTTACCTACATTACAATTTGCAAAAAATTCTATGGGTTAACTCAGGAAAGGAACTACTAGAGAACAGGTGCAAACTAAGGCCCATATTACTCATATAGCCACTTACTAGCTCTTACTTGGCCTTTAGCATTAACTTAAAGCCAGACTTGGTATGCAGGCCTGTAATCCCGGTCCTCTCAGGAACTGAAGTAAAAGAATCCCAAGTTCAAACTCAGCATGGGCAACTTTAGCAACTTAGCGAGGCTCTGTCTCGTAATTAAAACTAAAAAACATTCTGGGGATGTAGCTCTATGTTAAGGTCCCAGTCTCAATCAGTAGTAATATATTTTTAAAAATTAACTCAGAACTTAAAGTACCTTAATAATAGGAATATCACATTAAAATTCATTTTCTGGATTTCCTTTAGAAAGAAAAAGACTATAGCAACAGTAGGTAGGGCTTCAGCCCTGGCATAGCTACAGAAAGCTAGTCAAGAGGGAGGCTCACCTCATCAGACCAGCACATGCCCAAGCTCCAGCGTGCTATTTATGCCAACTCACAAAAAGGCATATTTATGCCATTCACTGCTTAATTTAACAACTTCCTTGTGAGTTTTCACATAAACCTAAGGTATCTAATTTTCACAGGAAAACGAATTCAAGATCTAACCAAATCCTAGTTAAATATTAATTAGAATCTATTTCTTATTTAATGGCTGCCTGCCACGATGAAAGAAAAAGGATACTGGTAGGCTTATAACAGATCTCAAATATAAGACAGAAGTCAAGTTTCTGAAAACAACTCAGCAAAATACATTATAAAATACACACGCATATATATATACACACATATATAAAGCATCCTCTGAACGTTAGAAACATGAGATATGGTATATGTCTGTTACTCTATCTCCTGCAAAAGACAGGTAAAAACTCGGCTAATAAATGGGATGCCTTTAAGATATTTCTAAAAAGGTATGGGATTCACTTTAAGAGTAGATATGTAGCCTAGCTCCTTAAAAGTACTGAAGCTAGAATTTTATAAAGCATAATAATCAAGACTTCTAGAATTTCATTATATTGTGTTTAGTTTTACATGAAAAAAAAACCAGGATGGACTGCATAGAACCCTTCATAACTTGCTACCACAGGAGGTAAGATTCTCAGCACTATTAAAATATGTATACACACACACACACACACACACACACACACACACACACACGATGGGACTCAGTCAAGGATTAAACTCAAATAAAACCTAAACCAATTATGAAATCTTTTATCTCAGTAAATCCTGAGAAGTTAATCTCGGGTTAATCAGCCCTTCCGAGGCTTCTATTTCTACCCTGCTATTTTGAAACTAACTGGCAATTGTAAGGCCCAACAAGGCTTAAGTCACACCAACTTTTATGAAGGATTTTTTTTGTTTTGTTCTGCTTTGTTTTTGGTACTAGGAATTAAAACTTGGGGCTCAAACATGTTAGGAAGCAAACACTCTAACACTGAGCTACATCCCAGCTCCAGCCCACAATTCTAAAAACAACTGGGTTAAGATGTCTCTCATGTCAAAAAACTAGTATATATTGTGGAAAACAGAAAATCAAATACATATTCTGGCAAAAAGGATTACAGAACTACAAAAGTCACAGTGCTACAAAGCTCTAGGCACAAACTAGGTTGGGAATTTTTACAATCTGGTGATAGAAAACGCATTGAGATTTCTATTGTTAAGTAGTTGGGAAACGTATTTTAAAACATTTACTTCGGGTTAATTTAAAATAGATTTCTGTTTATGTGCTTGCTTGCTGGATTGCTTGCTTGTTTTAGGTGAAAGGAATACTGAATATAACAGCCATTCAAGTTTCTTAGTGTTTATAGCTCTCAAAAAGTAGCTCTTATTGGTATATCAAAATAGCTGAATCAGATAAACTGGAGAATCTTTTCTTATTCTAAAATCCTACAGTTTAAAAGAGAGAACTGGTTTTAATCTGCATCTTAAAACTAGAACAGAGTTAAATGTACAACTGCCTTTTTTTGATTTTCAGTTCACTCTACTTTAGAAATCAAGAAATAACAGTACTCCATAAACTGATACCAGGGATCTTGAAGTAGCAGATCCAATAAAACGCAAATACAATACAGGTGATAATTTCTGGGCCCAAAAGCCCACACAGAACATAAAAGAGATTAACAGAGAGCTCAAAGCAGATATACAAGGAGTAGGAAAAAAACAATGACAAAAAGTTTGAAGAATTTAAAGAAGAAACAAATAAACAATTAAGGCAGTTCAAGAAATCAGAGGACAACTTGGCTGATATACAGAAACAATGAAAACTGAACGCCAAGAAATAAAAACCTCACACGAAAAAATAAGTAACCAGCTTGAACACTGGCAGAAGAGGAGATTACCAAAGCTTGAAAATAAAGTTGGTAAAATACAACATCCAATTGATGAAGACTTAAAAAAAAAAAAAGGAAAGAGACTGGCTACCACAGCTAATGGATGACTCAAAGACAAACAACCTCAGATTATGGAACTGCAGGACCAAACTGAGGGCAGAACAAAAGGTTTAAAGAAATTGTTCAATGAAATTATGGAAGGAAATTACCCAAATCTAAGGAAAGAAATAAACATTAAACTACTTCAGTTTAGTAATTTATAGAACCCCAAACACTTTGACCAGAAAAGAACATCCCTGTGAGACATCATAATTAAAATCCTAGAGACCCAATACAAAGAGAGCATATCAAAAGATGTAAGAGAAAAGCAGCATGTGACTTACAAAGACAAGCCCATCAGGACAACTGTAGATTTCTCAACCCAAACCTTAAAGGTCCGGAGATCATGGAGCAACATCATCCAAGCACTAAGAGAATGTAAGCGCCAACCCAGACTGCTATAGCCAGCAAAATTATCTTTTAAAATAGAGATAAAAATTAAAACTTTCCACAATAAAGAAACCCTAAAGAAATTTGTAACCACTAAACCAGCATTGCAGAAAACACAGGAACTTTCAGCAGAGAAAGGGACACTAAAGGCACCAAAGACCCCAGAGAAAAGGAAAACAAAAGAAATAGGAGAATGAGCTGACAATAAAGTAAGTCAAGTAAATAACACTGAAAAACTGTAGCAATGGCAGGACAAACCCAACGTACCTCTATACTAACTCTGAATATGAATGACCTTAACTCACCTACCAAAAACACAAGATTACCTGACAGGATTAAAAAAAAAAAAAACAGGCACCCACAATTTGCTGTTTAGAACACACTTTAAGTATAAGGAAACACACGTACCAAAAATAAAAGGATGGAATTCAAAATTTCATTCAACCCAGGAACCCAGGAAACAAATACGGGTAGCTATACTCTTCTCAGACTTATCAGACTTCAAAACAAAACAGATCGAGAGAAACAAAGGTAAAACTATATACTGGCTAAGGGAACAATAAAACAGAATTCACAATCTTCAGTGTACATGCTTCCAACTCTGGAGCACCTAATTACATAAAACAAAAATTATTAGATCTGAAAGAACATAAATGTCCCAATACAATTATAGTAGGAAACTTCAATACTCCACTGTCACAGATAGACAGATCAACTAGACAGAAAATACCCAAAGAAAACACTACAGTTAAGTGATACTATACAAAACTTGGACTCAACAGATGTCTACAGAGTGTGCCACCCAATATCAACAAAATACACTTTCTTCTCTGCAGCATATGGAACATTTTCTAAAATAGACCTATTGCAGGCCACAAGTCATGCTTATTAAATATAAAGGAATCAAAGATCAGAGTGGAGTAAAACCGAAAATTAACAGCAAAAGAAACAGCAGAAAATACACAAATACATAGAGACTAAATAACTTATTACTGACCATACAATGGGTCACAGAAGAAAACAATTCATAGAGTTACATGATGAAGGAAGTACATCATATCAGAATCTATCAGACACAATGAAAGCAGGTAGTTAGAGGGAAATTCACGGCCAGATATGCACATATAAAAAGCACAGAGAAATCACAAATAAGCACATTAATGATGTACCTCAAGGTCCTAGAGAAACAAGAACAATCTACACCAAAAAGCAGGAAGAAATTATGAAGCTGGGATCTAAAATTAATAAAATTGAATTTTTTTTAAAAAAAGTGAAAATCTTTATGAATCAAAGAGCTGGTTCTTTGAAAGTATAAACAAGACTGACAAACCCCTAGCTAAACTCACCAAAAGAAGGAAGAGAAAACAAAGATCAATGCAATTAGAAATAAAAAGGGTAAAATTACAACAGACACTGCAGAAATACAGAACACTATAAGAAACTATTTTAAACACTTATATTCCAGCAAGTTAGAGAATTGGGAAGAAATGGATAACTTCCTAGACACACATAAAATACCAAACCTTAACAAAGAAGACAAAAAAAACCCTGAATAGCTCAATAACACACACACAAATTGAAGCAATAATAAAGTCTCTACCTATAAAGAAAATTTCAGGACCAGATGGATTCACAGCAGAATTTTTTCAGTACTTCAGGCAAGAACTAACTCAAATATTTCTCAAATTGTTTCATGAAATTGAAAAGAAGAGAAATTGAAAGAGAAACTCATTTCTGGAGACTAGCATCACCCTAGTTCCAAAACTAGACAAAGACTCAACCAGAAAGAAAAATTATAGACCGATTTCTTTAATGGATATGCAAAAATTCTCAATAGAATCCAGTAACTAATCAAAAAGATCATAGACCATGCTCAGGTGGACTTCATTCCTGGGATACAGGGGTGGTTCAACACACATAAATCAATCCATGTCAAAAGCAAAAACAAGAAAACATACGATCATCTAAACTGATGCAGACAAAGTCTTTGATAAAATCCAACACCCATTCATGATTGTAAATTCTGAGAAAAATAGGTACAAAAGGGCTTTATCTCAAACTCATAGAAGCCAGCCATATATGCCAAGCCTACTGCAAATATCATAGTAAATCCAGAAACCAGAAAGCATTTCCTCAGGAACACAACAAGGCTGTCCACTCTCACCAACCCTACTCAACATAGTCCTTGAAACACTTGCTACAGCAATCAGGCAACAAAAGAAACATGTATCAGAAAAGAGGAAAACAAAATATCCTTATTTGCAGATGATATAAGTATGTACATAGAGCACCCAAAAACTCCACTTTGAAACTCTTGGAAACAATAAACAAATTCAGCCAAGTCGCAGGCTACACAATCAATAATAAAAAATGAATGGCATTCCTCTACATCAATAATGAACTTAGAATGAAATCTAGAAACAGCTCAAAAGAATAATTCTATTCTCAACACCCCAGCAAAAAAAAAAATTAAAAATCTAGAAGTAAACCTAACCAAAGAAGCAAAGGTCTTATATAATGAAAACGGTGTAACACTGAAGAAAAATGCTGTAAAATAATCAGAAAATGAGACATTCCCTATTCTTGGATAGGCAAAATTAACATAGGCAAAATGAGTATTCTTTTAAAACTGATTTACAGATTTAATTTAATTAACATCACAATACCAAGAATTTCTTTTCTCAGAACTTGAAAAAATAATCCTTAAATTTATATGGAGTCAAAGGACACCTAGAATAGCCAAAACAATCCTGAGTAACAAGACTAAGGCAGGAGGCATTACGATTCCAGGCATGAAACACTTTCCATAGCAATCAGGAGAGTTATACCACAAAACAATAGTTATAAAAATTACACGGTGCTGGCACAAAAAGAGACAGGTAGGCCAGTGAACAGAACTGAGGATGCAGAGAGAAACTCAAATACCCTCAGCTACCTGATCTTTAATAAAAAGATTAAAAGCATACACTGAAAAAGGATAGCCTCTTCAATAGACGGTCCTGGGAAAACTGAACATCCACACGCAGAAGAATGAACATAGACACACACCAAAATTAAATCAAAGTGGATCAAAGAACTAGATATTAAAATTCAAACACAGAACCTCCAGGTAGACAAATTAAGCAAGTATCTAAAAGATACAGGTGTAGGCAAAAACTTTAACAAGACACCTAAAGCAAAAGAAATAGCCCCCAGATTTAACAAATGGGATTAAATCAAATTAAAAAGTTTCTGCATGGCAAAGGAAACTACCAACAGTGAAAAAAAGAGAAATGACAGAATGGGAAAAAAATATTCACCACTCAGACTTCAGACAGGAGGCTCATAATTAGAATATTCAAGGAACTAAATAAAAACAATGCCCTCAAAACCAAACGAAATGAACAGGGCAAAGGAAATAGGCAGTTCTCAGATGAAGAATTTCAAATGGCCAATAAATACAAAAACAGATGTTCAACATCCTTACCCAGTAGAGAAATGCGAATCAAAACATCACTAGGATGCCATCTAACTACAGAGAGAATGATGTATATCAAGAACTCAAATAGCAATCTGTGCTGGTGATGCTGTGGGGAAAAAAGGAACCCTGCTGCATTCTGGTGGGAATGTGAACTGGTACAACCACTATGGAAAGCAGTATGAAAATTTCTCAAAGGATTGAAAATAAATATCCTCTTTGATTCACCAATACCTCTTTTGCGAATTTTCCCAAAAGAGTTAAAAACATATAACTGAGAGACATATATACCCATGTTCACAGCAACACAATTAGCTATAGCTAAAATGTGGAAGACACCAAAATACCCATCAACAGACCAATGGATACACAAATTGTGGTATTTGTACACAATGGACTACTACTCATCTATGCAGGTGGACAAGTTTGAGGTTTTTGTAAGTAATGGATGCAACTTGAGACCATCACATATACTGAAGCCAGAAACAAAAGGTTAAATATCAAATGCTTTCTCTAATGTGAGAAACTAGAAACCCAGATCACAATCACTTCATAGAACTAACTGAGGGGAATAATGGGAACTGGAGGGGTGGTAGAGTAGAAAAGGGAGAGGGAAAGATCTTGTAATTTTGCCACAACATGTACATGCACAAAATACTCAAGATCAATGTAAACATTATGTATTGCACTTATACGTATCAATAAAATGGGGGGAAGGAAGAAATCACAAGACAATAAGCACATCTGTAAAGTCTTTAGAAGGTCTCTTAACCATTTTTTTTCATTGAAAAAATGCTAAAAAATAAACTGGGCACAAATAAAAAGTTGGCTGAGGTAAATAAAAGGCAAAATATGAAGTGACATTTTAATAGAGAAGTGGAAAGTCTTAAAAAAAATCTAGATAAAATTGAGGATCTGAAAAATATATGTGACAACAGAGAAAGACCATTCACATATTTTGACGACAGAATTTCAGACCTTGCAGACAAGGCTGAGAAAATAAATGATATAATTAGGTACGACTCCAAAATTACATATGAGCAAAGTAGCTGGATAAACCAGCTGATGGATGATTCAAAGAGAACCAATCTCAGAATTATGGGTGTGGGAGAAAGAAAAGATGATAGCACTGAAGGTATAAAGAATTTATTCACTGCAATAGTGAAAGAAAATTTCCCTAATCTAGGAAAAAAAATTAACTTTCAAGTACAGCAAGTTAATAGAACACCAAGTAACCTCAACAAGAATGAGACTCACCATGACATATCATAATCAAAATCTCAGAAATACAACATAAAGAGAATAAAAGCAGCAAGAGAAAAACAGACATTATTCTACTAAAGTAAACCCATTCAAATTACTGCAGATTTCTCAAACTTTTTAAAGGCTAGGAGGGCCTGGAGCAAGTTCTTTCAAGCTTTAAAATACAGCAAGTGTCAACCCAGTTTGTTATTTCCAGCAAAATTATCCCTGACAACTGAAGAAGTATTTTTCATGACCAAGAATCCCTTAAGAAATTTGCAACAACTAGCCCAGCATTGCAGAAATTACTTGGAGGTATCTTTGACAGAAGCAGAGAGGCAAGCTGCAGTGAAAAAAACATCAAAGAAAGGAAACATATAAAGTGTATATAAAAAAAAAGGATTGGTATTTGAATCATTTGATTGATATTCTTCAAGAACAGTACCAACTGTCTCATAAAATATGTGAATCTTCCCCCAAAACAACATGATAAACCAAATCTGGCAAAATGTTAGTAATTAGTGACATGTGAGTAAACAATTTGCAAGTTTTTTAAAAGTCTGAATTTACTAAGCATGCCACTCTATCTATTGCTTTAACTGTAGTATACTTAAGTGATACAGATTTAAGTTCATTTAATGTAGCAAACTGATATAGTCTTAAGCTTGTTTAATGTAGCAATTCACTTTTTTGATGTTGAATGTAAATTTATCCTTTTTGAGTGAGGCAGAAAGAAAAGTGGCACCAAAAAACAGAGGAAAGGAGACATCTAAAGAGAAAGTGTAACAAAAAAAAATTGGTATTAAAAAAATTTGACTGATATACTTCTAAGACATCATTATTATTGGTAAAAGTATATTAGTTTGCAAAACAGAATAATTACACAACATGGGGAATTGATATAAAAATCTTTTAAAAATATGTATGCATGAATACAGATAGGTAGATAAAATTATAAACCAAATCTAGCAAAATCTTAGTAACCAGTGAAATGCGAGTAAGTTATGAAAGGTAAAAAGCTGTCAAATAACTAAGTATGCTATCATATCTGTTACTTTAATTATATTTATGTGATATAGATTTAAGTTCATTTAATGTAGCAATTTGTTATAGTCTTAAGTTCATTTATTGGAACAATTCACTTGTTCAGTCTTTGATGTAAGTTTATCCTAAGAACACTGATGGATATAATGATAACCTTTTGAATGTACATCCATTTACCTTTCAGTACTCAGTTTAGGCATTTGAAATTTAACTTCTCTCTTTCTCACATTTACTAGCCTTACGAATTACCTTGTTATAGTTCTTTCTTATGTGGACTGGTGGGTGAGGCCAGGTTAAAGAATCTCAACAAACAGAGCAAAACACAGAGAAAAAGAACTTTTGGCAAATAACCCAACAAACGGATCTGTTGAACTCAAAGTAATAAGAGGCATCAAGATTTGACCACCGCAACCCATTCTAGGGGTAAAAAGCTGAGCTAAAGAGTGGTGATTTGAGTGAAATGAGTCAGAAGCAGATTAAGTATGTTAAGTATCGCGTGGTTTCTCTGATTCAGGAAACCAAGAGGACAGGCATTCCATAAAACCACGTGGTGTGATAGCGGGAGTTGGGAGAGTGGGAAGGTGTGAGAGAGCCAAAGATGTGAAGGAACTGTAAAGCTGACGTGATATATATGTGCACAAAACACTCAAGTCCATTGTAAACATTATGAATTCCAATGTATATTAATAAAAATGGCAGGAAAAAATAAAAATAATAAATTGGGAAGAAGCACCACACATCTATTATTAAAAAGTTAAGTCTATCTACCTAACACTTAACAAAGAACATTAATTCCATGAGAAAAGTCATGTCATTAACCAGAAATAGTTGTCAAAGAAAATGCCTGAGTTGTCTGCTGTTTTGACTCTCCTACAGGCACAAAGCTGTTGGAATTAAAGCCTTTACATCATACTGAAAAAAAACTTTTTTCATATGTTAGAAACTGAATTCTTGGAATAAGAATCAAGAGACTTATTTTACCCAAGTTTCTCCTGTTGGATGTTCTACCCAACTTTATTTTCCTTTTACTAAATGCTTTAGAATGCATGACTAAAATTACCACAACTAAATGTGACTCAGACCCGTAAGGTTTTTTTTGTTGTTGTTGTTTTTGTTTGTTTTTTGAGACAGGGTCTTGCTCCATAGCCGAGGCTAGCCTTTAAACCATCCTGCCTCAACTTTTCAAATGCTGGGATTACAGGCACGCACCACCACTCCAGCTTTTATGTGGTGTTGGGGAACTAAACTCAAGGCCTTGTGCTTGTAAAGCCACAAATTCTATAAAACAGAGAAAATAAAGTAAGTTCTTTAAACTATACCGTTTATCTTTTTTAATCAACAGCTTCAATATTTCTTTTGGTCTTTACCCCAAATGACAGCCAAGAGAAGTTTCTTATAAAAATCATCCAGTATCTATTTTTTTTATTTTTAAAAAACCCTCAGGGGCTGGTGATAAAGCTCTAGCAGTGAAGCTCTTACCAGCATGCACAAAGAACTAGATCCAATCTCTAGCACTGCAAGACAAAACAATTCAGTACCTAAATAAAAACTAGTTCCACAAACTAAATAATAATCAATGTCCCCATAAAAACATTAGTGAAAAATCTACCGAAATCCTTGTTCTTTTATGGCAAACGCTGGTGTTTCCAAGGGAAAGATTTCAGACTTCACAAACAGTTCCCTCACTCTTCTGTCTATGACTTTCCCGTACTGAGCTCCAGCATCCAAAATGACAACATCTCCTTCACAGTGTTGGCAGCCATCCTTAAGGTCTCCTCCAGCGTTCTCCAGCTGCAAATATTAATACAAACACAAATTTGAGATACTTAAACAGGAGATCACTATTGACCCTAAAAGCACACAGCAATGATAAGTGTTAACTTACATTACTTTTTTCTTTTTTTCTTTTTTTTTGAGATAGGATCTTACTCAGTAGTCCAGGCTGGTCCTAAACACACTACGTAGCCCAAGCTGGCTTTGAGCTCACTGCAATCCTCCTGCCTCAGCCTCCCAAGTGCTGGGACTGCAGGCGTATACCACCACACTCAGCTTACATTGTGCTAAGGAATCCAACTCAGGACCTGTGTGCTTGCTAGGCAACTGCTCTGAGGCCTATGCTATTACTGCAGCCCTCAGAACTCTACTTCTTTTAGGGGGAAGATTTTTAATACATAGCCATAAATGAACATACATGAATGTATAAATTTAATAACAGCTATCATCTATTAACTGTGATGTAGTCACTGTATGCATAACCACCTTAACATGCACTAACAGTACAATGAGCATTCAACCCTATGCTCCCAAAATAAGAGTCCTGATTTAGGCCTATTATACTAGCAGTATTATTAATTATACCTCTTTTTAATCTCAAAAGTGCACCCGGTTGGACAATGAATTACATAATCAACTAAGTATTAGCTGCACCATTTTTACGGGGTGGGCGTGTAAGGTGAGTCCAACAGGTGTGATCTCATCCACCTGCTCACCATCTCTGGCATGCAAGCCTTCGGACTCTTCCCCAACATCAAGATCACCACAGAGACAAGTGTTTCTCATCAACCCAGGACATTACAGCAGCATTACTGAAGACTCTCATGAGAAAGGACTGCTAGACTGCCCCAGAAAATGGCAAGAATGGCATGTGCGTCTGAAGCAAGGAGGAATATTGTGAGAGGGATTAATAGCAATGTCTTTTACTGTAATAAATGTTTATTTATTTTCTCCAAATTTAATAAATTTCTTTCTTTATACCTTTCAAATGCTCTTAAATATTTCCAACAAAAATACTTTCAGAGGGTTTTTTTGGTCCCTCCAGTAAGAAAACCTGCACAATAAAGAAAAGTCTTTTTGAAAAAGTAAATCTTTTTTTTTTTTTTTGACAGTCTCACTTTGTAGTCCAGACTGGTCTTTAACTCACTATGTAACCCAGGCTGGCTTCAAACTCACAGCAAAAACCTATTCTTCCACTATGTGGGTGTCCCTTGTTATCCTTCATCCCTCTCCATTAACTTAGAAAAAAATGCATACCTGACCTATAACATCACTATTGTTTCTGCTACAGTAATGAAAAACTAATAATCTCAACTATCTACAGAGAATGAAATATGACATATAGAACAGGCCAGAAAGAATTAATCAGTTCACAAAAATGATTGAATGTAATCTCAGCACTGTGGGAAGCTGAGGCAAGAAGATTCCAAGTTTGACCGAATTTCTCCAAAACTGTTTAATCCTATTCTAAGGTTTTTTGGGGGGAGTGTTTGTTTTGTTTTGTTTTGAGACAGGCTCTTGCTCTATAGCTCAGGCTGGTCCTGAGCTCACTAAGGAGCCCATGCTAGCATTAAATTCATGACAATTCTCCTGCCTCAGCCTCCCTATTGCTGGGCTTACAGACATGTTTCACCATGCCCTGCTTTATGTGGTGCTGAGGAATTGAATTCAAGGCTTTGCACTCACTAGGCAAGCACTTTAACCTCTGTGTCATTCCTCCAGCCCCCTTTTAAAGTATTTTTAAAAGACCACTATATTATTGTATACATTTCTCAGACTCAGTCTGATTAACACCTCCATAGTTTCTTCCATATCTAAATGCAACACGTTTTTTGGTAGTACTTTTAAAGATCAAGCCCAAGGTCTTCACACTAAGCTACATCCCCAGCCCCTTTGTATTCTTTTGAGACAGGGCCTAAGGCACTAAGTTGCCCAGGATGGGCACAAACTTGTGATCTGATCCTCTGGCCTCCCGGAGTCTGGCATGACTGGCCTGCACCACCTGGCCCAGTTTACATGATCTGATATGCATGAATTTCCATTACCACAGTTAATGCCAAAGTTTTAGTTAATTAATGGCATCCACTATCAGCATGGCTCAAATTTCAGCTATCATATATTAACTATAAGAATTACATAAAGTAGAAATTTCATTGTCAGTTCTTCAGTCCATACGTCCAGCTAAATAACAGCTGGACGTTACAACCAGTGACAAATCACACCTTCGCGGTCCACTGGTGATTGGTCGCTGCACACCAGCCTCAGTGCAGTTGTGTCTCCTGTCTCTTGGGGATAAAACCCACAAGGGTATTTCACAAATATCGATAATACAAAGAGAGATCAGATCAACAAAGACTAAGGTGCAGCAAAGAAATAAAAAGTAATAATGCTAGAAGAGAAATTCAAGTGCAATATAAATGAAGTTCAGTAGACAAAGCTGACTTTGGTTATGCTGACACTGCTAGGGTTTTTAGTCGGTTTTTTGACAGTACTGTGAACTGAATTATGACCTCTGCACTGAACCATATATCTCAGGCCTTTTGGAGACAGGGCTTATCAAATTCCTCGATTCCTAAGCCTGGGCTGGAACTTGCAATTTTCCTACCTCATCTTCCCAGGATGCTGGGATTATAGGCAAGTGCCACCAGGAGAGTCTCTGGATAAGTAGCGAGGAAATTATCAACATCAATGAGTAGCATAGTTGTGATAAAAAGGATTATAATCAATTCCAAAGAAGTGACTCGAGAAAACATTTCAAGTCAAAGAAGCCCCTGGATCACTGAGAACTCAAAAATTAACAAATGCTGGCAGGTTGTGGGGAAAAAGAAACTACTCTACACTGTTGGGAATTATAAACTAGCACAGCTACTGTGGAAATCAGTTCGGAGATTCCTCTACACTAAAAACAGCAATTCCATTTGAACCAGCTACACCTACCTCTACTGAATATCTTCACAAAAGAGCCAAGGACACCATATCACAGTTATATGTGCACACCCATGTTTACAGCAGCCTAGCTCATTACCACTAAATTTTGAAGTAGCCTTTGTGGCCATCAACAGATGAATGGGAAAAGAAAATGTATTATACACACACAGTCAAGTACTACTCAGCCATAAAAAGAATTAATTTTAATCATTTGTAGAAAAATGCATGCATCTTGAGACCACAATGCTAAGTGAAATTGTTTCAGTTACTTTTCTGTTGCTGTGAATCATTACCTGACATCCACAAATTTAGAGGAGGAAAGGTTTATTTTAGCTCGCTGTTTCGGAAGGTCACAGTCCATTCAGGAGCAGCCAGCAGCAACTGAAGTGCATGGGAGAGGCAGAGGTGGAGGCAGCTTCTCATGACATCACAAACAGGCAGGCAAGTCGAGACTGGCTGAGACTAGTCCTAGTCCAAGGAAGGCAGGTGCAGCTTATCTAACCTTCCAGGTCTTCGCCCAGTGATCAGCCCCTCCTGCATCCAGGTGCGTAAGGGGTGGCCACTACACACCATTAATCCAAATCAACACATCTTTAATCCTAACTCACACGGCTTTAATCCTAACCTAACTGTAATCCACCCCTCCAGACTAGGCCTCAATCTACCAACAGCACATGGTTTCATAGACAATCCATTAACATTTAAATACATGAGACTTTTGGGGGATATTCCAGAGCCAAACCACAACAGAAATAAATCAAACACGGGTTAAATATTACATTGTTTCTCTTATATGAGTGTCATGGTTTGGATCTGCAGATTGCCCCAAAAGCCCCATGTACCTATGGATACTGTGTAGTGTTGGGAGGTGGGGACTGGCGGCAAGGGGCAGATGCTTGGGGCTTGACCTGGAGGGGCATGTGCTGGTTCTGCCCATCCTCCCATACGTGTCTCTGTTCTGCCAGGCTGTGATGATCTCAAGTCTCTCAGGGCTCTGCTCTAGCTGTGGCACCACCATGTGATTCCACCGTTTTCCAGCCGCCCACCCGTGATTGGAGTAAGACCTACTGAAACTGAGAGCTAAAATAAATCTTTCTGACCTAAAGTTGTGCATGTCAGGTACTGAGTCACAGAGGTGAAAAAGTAAGACACTGAGGAACCCACAACATGAATAATTTACATAACAGAACAAAAGATGACAGAAAACAAGGAGATAGACTTTGTGACATGAAAGATAAGCTGGGAGTGGGAGAAAATGGAAGAGCAGGGAGAGGGAATGAGCATGAAACTGATTAAGACATTATATACACACAGACATATAAGTATGTATGTATACATACACATGTGTCAGTTTCCCAATATGAATGTAATTACAATATACCATAAGCACATACTATAAAAATTACGCAAAAAAAGAAAATAAAGAAGTTCTTAGCCATTTCATGACATCAGAAGAACAAATAAACCAGTACTCTGGGAAAGTAAAGCAGGAGGATTACAGGTTTAGGCCTAAACTAAGCTACTTATCAATACTGTCTCAAAATTTAAAAAAAAAAAGAAAAGAAATGAAAATGCATAAAGGACCTTCCACAATGCTGCCTCAGGAGATGGCAGCCATTTCCTATCCTAGATGTGCTGCCCTCAAACCTCTTGTGAGGTCCAAGATCACCAAAAGGAAGGCCATGAAGTTCATTCAGCATCAGTCAAACCAGTACGTACAAATTAATCAAGTGGCTGAGCCAACAACTGACAACAGGGTACAGAGACGAGTCCAGGGCCGATCTTGATACCCACCACTAATTATAGGAGCAACAAGAAAACCAAGCACATGCTACCAGTTCTCGGTCCAAAACTCAAGGAGGAACTGTCCAAGTGCTGACGAGCAACAAATCTTACTGTGCTGAGAATGTTCAGTGTTTATTCCAAAAGTCTTAGTGTCACCATGAAAAGCAGCCCAGATACACACAGCACTGGGAATCAAACTCAGGGCATTCACATTCAGCTCTATCTCCAGCCCAATTTTTAGTTTTAATTTTAAGACAGTTTTATTGATTAAGCTGCCCAAGCTGGGCTCCTGCTCGTGATCTTCCTGCTCCAGCCTCTCAGAGTGCAAGAATTACAGGCCTACTACACCAAGCCCAGCTCATTTTCTTTTTCAGACCCCATCTTCCTGTACACTCTAGGCTGACGTGGAACTTGCAAGGCAGTCCAGGATGGCCTCAAACTCCTGATTCTCCTGCATCAGCCACCCAAATATGTTTATACTATGCCATCAAACCTGAATAAAGGCATAAGACTGGAACCTCAGCACTCTGGGAAGCTGAGACACGAAGACTGCCAGCTCAAGCCCGACCTGGGCAATTTAGTGACTTAGATTCTGTCTCAGAATCCAATCTTAAAAATGAACTGGGGATGCAGCTTAATGTGAAGGCCTTGGGTTGGATCTCCCGTACCAAAACAATGAATAAATAAAATCTACAAAAATTCATCTTTAGGTGTCTTCACTCACTCTGTACTCCTACTATAACTGAGATTTACTACTCTAACATCAAAAAAACTTACTTTGAAGTAACTTCAAGTACACATATGAGCATAGACTGTTCACACAAACAAGAACTAAAGGTTTTTTGCAAAAAAAATTTATACCTCAAATTTTTAACTTCTTTCATAAATTCATTTTCCTACTCTTTTAAGTATACACAGATTAGCCAGGCATAATAGTGCATGTCTATATTCCTAGCACTCTGGGAAAGCTTAGGCAGAAGGATCACAAGTCTGAGCCCAGTGTGGGCAATTCAACAACTACAACTGTCTCAGATAAAGAGAAAGAACAAAAGAAAGAAAGAAGAAAAAAAACCTGGGACTACAGCAGGCTGTGGGCTGGGAAAGTAGTGAAATGTGAAGGATCATCAGAGTTCAATCTTCAGCACCACCAAAAAAAGTGTACTCAGGTGACTTCAAGTTTTCATGCAAAGATGAAAAATGATCAAAGAGCTAGCGGTCTTCCTAAACATACTGGGCCAGGCCCAGTGGTGCAGGCCTATAACCCCAGAACTCTAGAAGACTGAGGCAAAAGGATTCCAAGTTCAAGCCCAGCAACACCCTGTCTCAAAATCCAAAGGGGAAAATGAGAGGAAAGGATGGAGACAAGGTGGTGGCAGAACAGCATCACCTGCTGCTGGCTCCTTGCAAACAAATAGAAAAGGTAGTAGCCAGGAGAGGAAGAAGAGCCCTGGGAGTTGATGGGAGGCTGGCAGGAAGGCTGGAGCCTCTAGAAGGCTGCAGGGACTGAAGACAGCATAGGGAGAAGAGTCCATTATCAGTAACCCTACTATACTACTCATATGCATTAATACTTCACAGCTGCTTAGTTTAGTCTATTTAAGAGTTAGTAACTCCTTATAACTTAGGAATGTGTAGGTCATTAAGGTAGACTTCTATTATTAGCAATGGTACAGTGTTGCCATTATCTTTCCAATAAGTTACTATTTGGTTAGTACAAACACCTCTAGTCACATTTCTAATGCTAAAAAATGGAAGAGCTATGTAATTGGTTATTATAATTAATACCAGTTTTTCTTAGATCACATCATTATTGCTGATGATTTTTCTACTGTTAATGTGACACAACGGTTGCAGACTATTAAGAGTCAATAACTTTTAGCTATTTAGTTTTGCCTAGACCAATTAATGCAGATTTTTAAAATAATGCTGTAGTGTTGCCTTTACTAGATCTTTTTAATAAATCAACATTTGGCTTATTTAGATAGCTGTATTAATTGTGGGGATGGTATTTCTAGTATTCATGGTAGAACAGCTGTAGCTCAGTAATTACAGTGCTTACCTAGGAAGCACGGCACCCCTGGTTCAATCCCCCAGCACCACGTAATAGCTGGGTGTGGTCGTGTGTGCCTGTTATCTAAGCACTCAAGAGGCTGAGACAGGAGGACTGACTTGAGTTTGGGCCAGTCTGGGTCACACAGTGAGTTCAGGACCAATTGGACTACAGAGCAAGACCTTGCAGACAGGCAGGCAAACAGAAAGGAAAGACAGATGAAAGGAAGAAAATCAAAAGGATAAGACACAGTGGCACATACAGCAGGTACTTGGACTGCTGTCCCATTATCCAGAACTCGAGCCAAGCCTGCAAAATAGCAATACCCTAAGAAGCAAGAAAGAGGGAGAGAGAGGAAAGGGCTTAGAGATACAACTCAGCTCATACTATACATGAGGACCTAATCTTTAATATGACAAAAACAGACATCCCATGTACAAGTTAGAATTATACTGTGAAATCATACCATCCAAAGCAATATAAAGATTTAATGCAACCTCTATCAAAATATCAATGATATTCCTCACAGAAATAGAAAAAAATCCTAATATTCATTTGCAGCACCAAAAAACCCCCCAAAAATAACAAAAGCAGGAGAAATTATACTACTTGGCTTCCAAGTATACTACAAAGCTACAGAAATAAAAGAAGCATGGCACTAGCATAAAAACAGACCCACAGACCAACATGACAGTATAGATAGCCTAGAAGTAAAAACATGCCCCTATGTACCTAGCACCAATTGATTTTCCTCAATAAGGTGCTAAAAACATACAATGGAAAAAAAAAAACAGCCCTCAATGAAGGGTGCATGGATAATTAGATCTCTATACAGAAGATAAAACAAGACCCCATCTGCCTCTTGTTGCAAAAATCAAACCAAAATAAATCAAGATCTAAAATTATGAAATTATTAGGAAAAACATTTGGAAAAATGCTTCAGAACACTGGAACAGGCAAGGATTTTTTTGACAAGTAGCTGAAAGCACAGGAAATAAAACTAAAACTGTATGTTATTGCACTAGAAAGTTTCTGCACAACAAAGGAAACAATCATCACAGGGAAGAGAAAAATCTACTGAATGAGAGGGTCTGCAAGCTATATATGTGACAAGGGAGTGATATCCAGAATATATCATAAACTAAAAACACCTAAATAGGCATTTCTCAATGGAACACATGCAAATAACAGGTGGGTGTATAACACAGTGAGCCAGCACTTGCCTCACAAGCGCAAGACCCTTGGGTTTGATACCCTGCACCACAAGAAAAATTACGTATTGTCTTACTTACTTACTCATTGCTGGGACAGAGTACCTGAGATCTACTACTTAAGGGAAGAAAAATTTATTTTACCTCAGTTTCAAAAGGTCTCAATCTCATCATGGGTAGCTGACCATGGTGGAAGACATGGCAGAGGCATAGCAGCCAGGAAGCCAAGTGAGGGAGCAAGGGCAGAACTAGCACACGCTTCCAGGCCCTATCCCACTAAATCTCCATTTCCAGGTCAAGCCCCAGTGTCTCACCCCACCTGAACAGGCCCCAACTTTCAACAGCAAGTGGGTCCACAGATACTCCACAACATCCAAATACCTGAGGTTACTTCCAGGCAAGACAGCAGCCAAGTAACAGACCTGCTCAAAGTCTCCTTGTAGACTCACTCAAAAAATTGAGATGGTATGCCTGTTATTGCCAGCACTCTGGAGGCTGAGACAGGAGGACTGCCGTGAGTCCAAGGCCAGCATAGGCTCCATAGTTAGTCTAGGACCAGCCTGAGCTACACAGTGAGACTGTCTCAAAAAAAAAAAAAAAAAAAGTTGAGATTGTAGTTAAAAACTGCCTGTTCAACTCAGCTAGGAGAGGGAGAACCCCAGGAATGGAAAGGCGGCCATAGGCAGGTTGGAAAGCTCAGAGATGTCAGAAGCTAAGGTAAAACAGCCAGGAAGCTGCCCCAAGCTAACTGTGAAGGGTCATCAGCTGCTGGCATCCACAGACCAAGGTGAACCCAGAGCCAGAACCCTCAGAGGTTAAGCATGAACCTGGGAGGCAAGGGAATTAACAGCAGCTGGCAGCCCCAGCCTCCAGAGACACACCTGTGGGCAGTGCAAGCTGCAAACACACTGTGAGCTGCTCCTTGAAAAGGCCTCCGGGAACTTAGACCGGCTTGGGAGAAGCAGCACTTGGCAGCCATATTAGTGAAGTAGGAGGAGCCATTTAAAAAAGAGCCTGAGTCTTCACTGTTTAGGATAAAAGAAACCAGATGGGCCATATCAAGGATTCTGGGGACATTCCTAAACAATGCCTAGGAAAACAACTGGCACCAGAGGAAAGGCCACCAACCTCCTGCACAGCTTGGTGCTGGTGGGAGCACCTCCTAGGGCAGAGAGGCCCACCTCAAGGGAGGGAAGCCAGGATAGGTAGGAGAGCTTTGCTGAGGGGGCTGGGCATGAACAAGACACCTCAGAGGCCATCAGACTGTTAAGTCCTCCCTCACTGCCTTTTCCGAGCACAAAACTCGGAGGAATTCCAGCTTCCCCACATAACCTCATACATGTTCAATGAATCCTCTCAGCTAGGCCATTAAAATGAAGTCCCTCAATAACAGAATTACGGAAGAAGGCAACAGGACACCTGCAGAAACTCCTGAGACCCTAGAAGCTAATGTCATGGGCTCTGAAATTGTGGAACACATAGGAAAGCAAGTAAAAAAAAAAAGAAAAAGAAAAAAAAATATATATATGAGTTGGTTTCTGAAAATGGTCAACTCAAACAAGATATTCTTAAGAGAAATACAAGTAACCATCAGCAGGCTTAAAGAGAAGCTTACCAAACAAATAAAGGTCCTAATAAACACAAAGCTTATTGAGTATAAAGAAGACACATATGAAAAGCTGGCTGAGGCAAATAAGAAAATGAAATATAGAAGGAACAAATGAGAGACAAGTGGGAAATCTTAAAAGATATCTAGCCGCAATTCAGTATATGAGGCTTTTGGGGAACATTCTAGATCCAAGTATAACACATTTACCATAGCAAAAACATATACATAACCAACAAGTAGACCAAAAATGTTCAACACCACCATTCAGAGAAATGTAAATCAAACTCTCCATGAGTTATCACCTGGAATAGAGATGTAACTCAGTGGTAGAGCTCTTGCCTAGCATGTGTAAAGCCCTGAGGTCAATTCACAATACTACACACAAAAATATGCATTAATTCACCATTAAGAATTCCTACTACAAAAAAGACTAAGAACAATGAACAAATACTGATAATATGGAGTAAAGAGAAAAATCCTATATACTCCTGATATAAATCAGTATTGCCACTAGAGACAACATATCCACAGTTCTCAAAAAATAAAACTAACATGATCGAATAACTCTTAGTACTGGATATGGAGCTAAAGGAAACAAAAGTCGTCTGTCAAAAAGACATCTGCACTCCCGTGTTTATTGTACCACTATTCACAACAGCCAGGAATTAGGAAGAAAAAGTTCTCATCAACCTGATGAATGGATTAAAAAAGTGGTTATCTAAATAATGGAATACTATTCAACTTAAAAAGAACAGAATCATGTCATTTATTAACAGCACAGGTCACTGTTAAATGTAGTAAGTGAGGCACAGAAAATAACACATGATCTCATTCACATGTGGAATCTAAAAAAGTTGACCTCAGAGAATTGAGACTAGAATGACAATTACCTGTAAGTGGAAAGAGCAGGGAATATGGGGGACAAGAAAAGGTTAATCAATGGGTACTAAATTACAGTCAAGAATAAGAACTGGGGGGCTGGAGGAATGGCTCAGTGGTTAAAGCACTTGCTTAAACAAGCGCTAAGTCAAGTGCTAAGTACCTGAGTTCAATAAGCTGGGCGTGGTGGTGCATGCCTGTAATCCCAGCACTCAGGAGGCTGAGGCAGGAGGATTGTCATGATGAGTCCAAGGCCAGCCTGGGCTCCACAGTGAGTTCAGGACCAGCCTGGGCTACAGAGCGAGACCCTGTCTCAAAAAAAAAAAAAAAAAAAAAAAAAAAAAAAAAGAAAGAAAGAAAAAAAGAAAGAAAGAAAAATAAGAACTGGGTCTGCAGCAACAATCCAGCAGTTAAAGAGTGCTTGCCTAGCAAGCAAAAGGCCCAGTGATCCATTTCCCAGCACCACATAAACTGGGTATGGTAGTACATTTCTGTAATCTCTACACTCAGGAGGCTGAGGCAGGAGAATTGGGTTGATTTTACAGCCAGCCTGACTATACAGTAAGTTCAGGATCAGCCTAGAGTGCACAGTGACATTCTGCCTCAAAAAAAAAGGGGGGGGGGGGACTGGAGGAATAGCACAGAGGTTAAAGTGGTGGCTTAGCAAGCACAAGTCCCTGGGTTCAATTTCCCAGCAACACAAACTGGGAGTAGAGGCGCACACCTGTAATCCCAGCACTCGAGGGGCTGAGGCATGAAGATAAACGTGAGTTTGAGGCCAGTCTGTTCTACACAGTGAGTTCGGGACTAGCCTGAGTTACAGAGTGAGACCCTGACTCAAAAAAAAAAAAAAAAAAAAAAAAAAAAGATTAAGAACCTCAGCAATCCCATTCAGGGTCCCCTCCTAGTCAGCAGAAGCTTTTGCTCCTCTATCCTTGGTTCCAAAATAAAGCATCCTCCCTGTACTTTGTCTCCTTCATCCAGGGTTTCATTCTTTGACATGGTAGGACACAAACTATGCAGTCAGTAAGAGCTGACAGGATCCAGGGTCTTCACACTGAGCTACACCAAAGCTACAAGGTGTCTTTTAATGCAGCAAATTTTTAAATCTAAAAAAAAAAAAAAAACTAAGATGATGGGAAGTAAAAAAAAAGTTCAAAAAAATATGTACAAGCACCACTTTCTCAAGCAATCATTGCTCAACGTAATCATTATGTAACACAAATACATACTAATAAAAAAATAAATTTGGGGGGAAAAAGATTAGAATATATCTTCATTAATAGTGTGTTTAGCCAGGTGGTACAGACCCATTAACACAGCATTCTCAAAGGCTGAGGCAGGAGAATTGCAACGTCGAGCCCACCCTAGGCAACTTAGTGACTTCAGAGACCCTGTTCCAAACTCAAAAGTAAAAATAGGCTGGGGATGTAGTTAAAGTGTGAAAGTCCTGGGCTTGATCCCTAGAATCACAAAAAATAAAACAAAATTTTAAAATGGTGAATGTTCAAAGGGACAGATACGCTTACCTGATTTAAACATAACATGATGAATACATGTACCAAAACATCACAAGGCACATCATTAATATGTACAAATTTTACATTTTTATGTATCAGTTAAAACCATATTTAATAGAGATGTCATTAAAAGCAGAAAGATAAATGTACAGGACCACACTGAGGTCCACACTTAGGATCTATATCCCCAGGTGTGGTGACACGTGTCTCTAATTCCTGTACTCTTTAAGGCAGAGGCAGAACTTAAATCCAGCCTGGACAACCTACGGAGGCCCTATCTCAAAATAAAAATAAAGGAGCTGGGGAAATAGCTCAGTGTGAAGGCCCTGGGTTTGATCCCTTCCACCGCAAAAAATAATAGTGAGGGGGTTTTTTTGTTTGTTTGTTTTTGTTTTTTTGAGATAGGGTTTCACTCTATAGTCCAGGCTGATCCTGAATTCACTATATAGCTCAGGCTGGCCTCAAACCCATCGAAGTTCTCCTGCTTCAGCCTCCCAAGTGCTGGTATTACAGGTATGCACCACCATGCCTGGCTGATTTCTATGTGGTGCTGGGTGATTGAACCCAGAACCTTGTACATGTTCTTCAAGTGCTTTAACCACTGAGCTACATTTTCAACCTATGTCCAACACCTTTTTCTTGTTCTTCTCTGGAAGCTATTTCTCTATATTTATTTTATCTTATTTTAAGGAGGGCAGGGGCATAGCTCAGTGGTTAAAGCATCTGCCTAGCAATTTCTCAGCACCACATAAACTGACTGGGGCACATGCCTGTAATCCCAGTACTGAGGAAGCTGAGGCAGAAGGACTGCCATGTGTTCAAAGCCAGCTTGGGCTAGAGAGTTCAGGACCAGCCTGGATTACAGAGCAAAACACTATCTTCAAAAACAAAAATAAATCCTGGGCTGGAGGAATAGCACAGCAATTGGAGCACTTGCCTAGCAAACTCAAGGCCCTGAGTTCGATTCTCCAGCACCACATAAATCCGGGCTTGGTAGCACATGCTCATAATCCCTGTACCCAGAAGGCTGAGGCAAAAGGATTACTATGTGTTCAACGTGAGCCTGGGCTACACAGTGTTACCATAAGGCACTTAAAATCAGCCCCTTCCCAACTTTTGCTCCATGAACTACAATTTATAAACAACAGGGACACAACAGTCAAAATAACCCTGAATACAGCACTCTACTCCCAAAAGAAAAGTGGTTCACGAGTACTATATAGAAAACAAACTGCTACTCAGGTTCCCAGGTGTCTAGACCTCTTAAAATATTTTTTCAACTATTTACTATGCATATTACCATATGTTTTGGGTTTTTTTTGTTTTTTGAGATAGTCTTGCTCTGTAACTCGGGCTAGTCCTGAACTATGTAGCTCAGGTTGGCCTCAAAAGCACAATTTTCCGGCCTTAGCCTCCCAAGTGCTGAAATTACAGGCGTATGCCATCACTCCCAGTTTATGTGATGCTGTGGAAACAAACCCAGGGGTATGCACTTATTAGACATGTGCTTTATAATGGCTGAGCTATAACCCCGACCTCACATTTCCCTATGTTTAAACATATCTTCGCTTTTATTTAAATTCCTCTTATGATAAATGGCATGTCATGGTTTAATTGTCATTTTCCCCCCTTGGGAGAAAATCATAAATTTGATTAAATATATTAATTCCCCAGATTGTTCCTCTTGAAAATACTACCAACTGAATCCACATTGATTGTTAAAGTAGCTTTTAAAAGCTAGTAACACTAGAAGAACATAAAAGACCTTGAAATAAAATTGTTACTTCTCATTAGGCTCAAATTTCTTCAAACCAATCAAGATTCTCTTAAAATTCCAAGTTGAGTTAAAAAACAAAGACCAGAGGAATAGCACAGCAATTAGGGTGCTTGCATTGCAAGCACAAGGCCCTGGAGCTGATTCCCCAGCATCACATAAACCAGTTATGGTGACACAGGCCTGTTATCCCAGCACTCAGAAGGCTGAGGCAGGACTGTGGTGCGTTCAAGGCCAATCTGGGCTACATAGTGAGTTCAGGACTACAGAGCAAGCCTCTCGTCTCAAAAAAATAGATACACAGACAGACAAATAAATAAATACATAAATACACCACACCAAACCACCACTACCACCTGGGGGAAACTATCTTGAACTTTCTGATGTTACTTTATTTTTTGAAAATACTCTTTGCAAATACACTGTAGCCAGGTGTGGTAATTCATACCTGTAATCCTATCAATCAGGAGGCTAAGGCTGAAGAATTACTTTGAGACCAGTCCAGGCTACATGGTGAGGTCAAGACCAGCCTGGACTACACAGTGGACTACACTGTAAAGTTTTCAAAATACGTAGATTAGGTTGAGTCCTTCCAATACAACTGATCGGTCTATGAGCATAGGACAAATCTTTCCAATGAGTTCTAAGGCTCAAAATTAAGTACAGGATTCTGTGCGGCAGAAGGATCACCAAGCTCAAGCCCACCCTGGGCAGACTGTTTCAAAATCAAAACTAAAAACGAACTGGGGATGTAGTTCAGTGTAAAGATCATGAGTTTTATCCCCAGGAACACAAAAAATAAACAATAAGCTTTTAAATAAAAATTAAATAGAAATGTTTTGCAAGTCAACTAGTAGTATACAGAGAAGAGCTATTCAGAGGTTTCCATTAGTGCTGAGGCCACAGACTAAAGGTTTGAGTGCCTTGGCTCAACTTCCCACCCCTAAGAGCGTCATTTCCTCTGGGCATCACATGTGTCTCAATTTAAGAGTACATCAGTTACCTCAGAATCTTTACTTAGGCCAGCAAATAATTCTTGAATGATTACAAGGTACTTACTAAATACCTAATGCATGCAGAGCCCCCGCTAAAATGTGACATGTGACATTTTAGCACAACTTTAAGAATATTAAAATTCTACTTGAGTAAGGCACGACAGTACTATAGTCCCACCTGAGGCCGAATACCAATCCCGAAGTTCAGAGCTCCTCACACACGGAGGGAATTTACCAAGCAGCTTCCTTAACGCTAGGCCACATACGGCGTACTAGTGGGACAACCTGCTCAAGGAAATCCCAGTTCGAAGCCGCACTTCTCCCTGACAAACCTGACTGGGTGAGGGTCCGGAAGAACTACAGGCCACTGAGAACGTTAGGACACGCATCACAGCGGAGGTGCCCAGTCCCGCAGCGAGACCAAAGAGGAAAGCGCGAAGGGAAACGCGAGTGGGCAGCCAGGACACGGGCGGGGAGGCCTCACGCCGTCGCCGCTCGGCACGTCCCGGCAGCAACTTCCCCGGCGCCCGGCACGCGTCCCCGCGGGGCCCACGGAGAAGAGGCGCGCCCGCCCTCGGGGCAGGAAGCGCGCAGGAGGGGGCGAAGCCGCTTCCCCGCGGGGATTGGGGTGGGGGAGGGCGCGAGGGGGCGGCCGGGCCTGACGCCAGGCGGGCGCGGAGTGGGGGACAAGCAGGCTCCGGCCACGCGGGACAGTCGCGGACTCCGGGGCCGGGGCGGGCCTCCCCGAAGGCGGGCGGGAAACTGGGTGGCGGGAAGAGGAGAGGTGGCCGGCACGGGTGGCGCCCGGGAGGGCCGATCCAGCCCGGGCGCGAGCGGGCCCCGCGACCCCCCGCACCTCCCGCCCGCCCCCACGGCCCCATCCTCGGCCGGCCCCGCGGCCCGGCAGCTGGGGTGCGGACGCTCTGCCCGGCGCTCGGACCGCCACACGCTGGCAAAATCAACAAAGCCCCGCCGCTGCCGAGAAGACGCGCCACAGGCCCGACCGGGCTCTCCGGACGCGCCGCTGCCCGGGCCACGGGGCGGCGCGGACGGGCCGGGGACGGGGGCGGGAGGGACGCGCGGCGGCCCGGTCCCGGGGCCTCGCTCCCGCCGAGCAGGAGAGACGGGGATCCCCTACGCCAGAGACTGACCTTGGAGTCTCCGTTGCACAGGGCCATCGGGGCTGGGGCCGCGGCGGGGCGTCGAGAGTGCGCGACGGGGCGAGAAAGAGCCGGGAAAATCGGCGCCGCGGGCCGAGGCGGGAGAAGGGGCCTGGTCGAGGAGCCGCCGGCTGCGCGCCGAGCGCCACACGGAGCAGCAGCCACGGAGCGCGGGCCTCAGCGCCGCGGGAGAGGAGACCAGCAACGCGCACGCCGCCCCCGCCTCCCGCTTCCGCCCGGGCCAGCCGCTGGGCGGAGCCAGAACCCGCTCGGCTTCCCGGGCTGCCGCCGCCAAGCCGACCGCCGTGGGCGGGGAAAGCCGGCCCCGCCCCCTGACCCGCCCTGGGGGCGGAGCCCACATCCGGCCCCGCCCTGACCGGGATCTGCCCGCAGAAAACCTGAAGCGGGCCAGGGCTCCTTGTGGGCTACTTGTCCTGCCATTTCTGCGGGCAGGAACTCTGGGATAACCGGCGCGGCCTTATTGAGGGCTGCTCGCCGTGGAGAGACCACAGATGCTCTCTGTTCGGAAAAGTTTCGTGACCATAGTTCAAAGAACGTTAGTGTGAGATTTCATCACTTGGATCTATCAAAAGTTCTGTGGCAGCTGCAGTGTTCCTAAAAATAAGGGAATTTGGGAACAGCAGTCTGATAGGCAGCTGGGCCAAAGGGTCCCTGGACCTCTATTTGAATAGCAGACAATGTTTTTGTAGGTTTGGGAAAAGGAGCAACAATCCCTCTGTCTTCCCTTTGGCAGCCACAAAGACAAGTATTCCTTTGAATTTGCTTAGGTGAAGAAGGAAATCATGGTTGGAGTGTAACAATAACTCTTGATTTGGAGCACTACCTGTAACAAAGTCTTTCAACAAATACTTGGCGATTACAATGCAGCCCATGTTTCCTGTACTAAACTTACTCTATAACCAATTCCATGAGCATAGTGAGGTAACATACATTGATGTACTTAGCTACCTTTTAGAAATTTCAAAGTTAGGCTCAGAAAAGTAATATGCTTCACTATGGCTTTTGTGGTACTTTTGGCTGAACCCAAGTCGTTAGCACTGAGCTACAGCCCAGCTCTTTTTTACTTTATTTGATAATGGGGATTGAATTCAGGGCCTTTGCTCTGGGTTACATCTCAGGCGGTATTGTAGGGTTTTTTTTTTTTTTTGTATTGTTTTGTTACAGGGTCTTACTACATTGAAAATTTACCCAGGCTTAGCTAGAACTTGCCAAAAATCCTGTCTCAGCCTTCTAGAATGATGGGATTACAGATGTGTGCCAACACACCAGGCTTAGAATTTAAAGGCTACCCAATCTGGTAAAGGTTAAGCAGTTAACAAGAACAAAAGGCCCAAGGCTCTAAAGGGTTTTTTGTTTGTTCGTTTTGTTTTGAGGGAGGATCTTCATCCAGGCTGGTCCTGAGCTCACCATGGAGCCCAGGCTATAAGTGGCTTTAAATACTAAGTATTTCACTTATCTTTTCTTGAGCTGAAAAATGAGTACTTGAACTGTCTAAAGCCATGGATATTGGGTTGTCTTGGTAGCTGTATAACAATCCAAAGAAGAGTGGCTAACCAATAGGAAAGCCTCAACTTGCCTACACGTCTACCCTTGATGAAATGGAATGTGATGTGATGTACCGGCATTAAGGATTGGTTAAATCTCATCTATATTACATAATAGCTAATTTAAATATATTCTATAGTCACTTGTGTCTATAGTTAAGATTTTTATTTTTCAGTAACAAGTATTGAACATAGGGCCTTCACTCTGAGCAACATCCCCCGCCCATTTTTATTTGAGACAGGGCCTCACTAAGCTGCTAAGTTGCCCAGTCTGGGCTTGAACTTGTGATTCTTCTGCCTCAACTACCCAAAATGTTGGAAGTACAGGCCCGTGCTACTGGGCCCGGAATGAGCTAAGAATTTGAACATGTACAAGAATCCTTATAAGTTGGGTATTGTGGGTCCGACCCACACAGCCCATCTAACAGCTGAAGAGTTTGGCAACATAGACATTGAAATGACCTTCAGAAACTCATTTCAGAAAACGCAGTTCACTTTATTAGGGGAAGAGAGAGCATACATAGAGTAGAACAAGGAAAGGGTCCTAGAGTCCATGTAAGGTTCCATTCATCCAATCATGTCAGAGAAACAGAATTATAACCTTACATGGAATAGCATAAGGTGGGCATTAGGGAAGGGAGGAAAACAGTAGGCAGACACCTGCAGGACTGTATGTGCCTGGGTGAGCCTCAGGCACAAATCAACCAGGAAGTCCTAGGAGCTCAGTGTGCTAAGCTCAGGTGTCCCGGATGTGAGCCAAAAATGCTTGTATCCATCCCAAACCCTCCATATTTCCACCCTCTGTAACGGAATGAATAATTTCTGCCAAGAGAGAAGTCTTATGTTCAGAACACTGGAGCCCATTGCAAAGACCATGAAGTATTCAAATAAACACAATGCCAAGACAGCCCATAATAAGTATGGAGATTTCTGTTGTAGTAGAGGGACAGCCTGTTTAGTCATTTGATCTAGCTTCTGCCCATTCAAGCCAGGGCAGACAAGTTGAGGGTAGCTGTAGCAGAAACTGAACATCTAGAAGGCTCCACCATGGGCTCATCATGCTGACTGGTATCTGGATGGCTGGAGGTATTCCGAGAATGTCAACTTTCCTCTTTTTCCTTGGAGGTGTTGGGGGTGGGGGGGGGTCCACAGCCTCCAGCAGGAATCCAGACAGTTTGGGGTTTGTCCTGTGGAAAAACACAAGCAAACCCTCTCCCTGTTGCTAGCAGGGTTCCAGGACCATTCCAGGAGTGATCCATGGGGGTCTTTCCATAAAACCATGGGTAGATAAGATGGACCAATAAGTGGAGCCCAGTGTTTGTGGGCAGGAGCCTCCAAACTAATTTTTGACAAGGGGAGAAAATTCAAAGTAAACAGAGCCTTATTAAAGTACATATACCCCCCTCTGTTTTGTAAGTAGGGTTTTAAGTTCTTTAGAGCATCTTTCAATTACACCTTAGGCTTACAGGTGTATTGGTTTGTAGGGGATAAGTCAAATCACCTTTGAGCACCACTCCAACAGAGGTTTGGCTCGAGTCTCCTCACAGGCATTCCTAAAGTGAGATCAGTTGTTTTGCTGCAACTTTCAGCCTCAGGCGCGGCCAGTTTATGTGTCCTGGATACATCTGTAGCTCATTCAGTGTAAGTTGGTCGAGGATAGAAACAGAAGGCCCTACAGGAGATACAGTTTTAGGCAAAATTAAGATTCCCAAAGGGTAAATAGGGGACTAAATTGAACCTTTTCAGGTGCCATGTCAATCCAATTTCATACAGGGGCAATCGTGACTCAGTGTTCTTTAGTGAAACCTTCCCAAACTGATTCTCTAGCTAAAACCTCATGCGCAGATGCATGAGCTACTTTATTTATTTTCTACTGCTATTGTTATTCGGTCTTTAAATTAAGTCCAATCCTCCACGGCCTTTTGTCTTAGCCCTTCAAGGGTTTGCGTGCCTCCCTCTGCTGGTAATTTTCACCAGGCTCCCGGGGCAGAGGCGCACTTGGTCAAACTGCACCTAATGCTTGAACCACAAGAGAGCTGTATTGTCCCTCACCTAGTGAACTTTCTTTCATAAAGGTGGCACCAGCCCTGAGATTTTGATCCTCCTGTTCACATTCATCATAATAATAGGCTTTCCCCTTTAGATATGTGGGCGCCAGAAGGGCTGCCCTACATAGATCTTTCCAATCTTGAAGACAATTTAAATCTAGAGTAAGACTCTCAAGAAGCTGTTCAGCAAACACTCCACAAGGACCATCCTCCTTAACCACCTTTTTAAGTTCTTTTAATGTATTTTAGTTATATGGATACCAAAGTAATGGAGTTTGAGCAGTGGGATTAATATTAACAGGGAATGCCTCAGGTGGGGCATCCCAGGATTGAGACCTTTCCCAAGGGGATTTTGGAATTTTCTCCCAATTGGCATCTCTATTTTTACATAAAGTATGGAAAGGATGGGGGGTGTATCTAAAACAATAAACTAGGGATGTAGTCCTTTTCCTGAGTCTTCGTTAGACCTTCCTTCCTCGTGCTTAATCTCATCTTCTCCCTCTGATTCTGAGCCTGTCTCTGACCCAGCACTTGCACCCCTAACTCCCCAGAGACTTTCACCTAGGGAGTGGTAACCTCCTCCTCCATTTGTGAGCCATGAAGACAGTGATATGTAACTGAGGGAATGCAACTGAGCATTACTGAGTTTTGTTTTGTCGTTGTTATTGTTTGGTTTTTTTTGTTTTGCATATGCAAAGTCCTGGGTTCAATCTCCAGTACCAGAAAAAAAAAAGTGCATCCTAGTATCCTTGTACTGTAAATTCCTCTTCAACTTTTTAGTTTATTAATTGCTCCCTGCTTCTTGAAATTTCACTTCCTTTACTCTGAGGTAGTGTCTTTTTATTTTTGATATGATTGTATGTGTGTGTAGTAAAGGAGATTTGTGTTTGCTTCTTTTATTTACTTATTTAGTGGTACTGAAGATCAAGCTCAGGGCTTTCACACCAAGTCATATCCTCTGCCCTTTTTCTGTAGTTTCAATTTTGTGACAGGTTCTCTGTCAAGAAATTGCCTGGGCTGGGCTTAAATATTTGTTTCTTTTTGAGACAGGGTCTCACTCTGTAGCCCAAACTGGCCCTGAACTCAATATGTAGCTCAGGCTAGCTTTGGAAATCCTCCTGCCTCAGCCTTTCAAGTTCTAGGATTACAGGCATATGCTACCACACTCAGCTTTATATGGTGCTGGGGAATTGAACTCAGGGCCTTGTGCTTGCCAGGCAAGTGCTTTAACCGCTGTGCCATTGCTCCAGTCCCTGGATTTAAACTTTTGATCCTCTTGCTTTAGCTTCCCAGAGTGCTGTGATTACAGGCCTCTGCCAACAGGTCTGGGTTTGTCTTTATTTTTGTCCACTCACAGACAGTGGTTAAAGCACTTACCTAGCAAGGGGAAGGCTGTGAGTTTGATAACTCAGCACCACATAAGCCAGGCACATACCTGTAATCCCAGCACTCAGGAGGTTGAGGCAAGAGGATTGCCATGAGTCCAAGGCCAGCCTGGGCTACATAGTAAGTTCAGGAGCAACCAGGCTCCTGGTGACACACACATATAATTTGTGCCATAAGTCTGAGGCCAGCCTGAGCTACACAGCAATTTCAGGACCAGGCTGCACAACAGAGCAAAACCTTGTCTCAAAAAAAAAAAAAAAGGAAGTAAAGAATCAACAAGATCCAACACCAGTTGAACATCAAAGGAGTCTTTTATTCTTGGCCAAGAAAAGAAATGTGAGCTAAATTTGCAAATCAACTTCTCAACCTGTTAAGAATTGGAAGGTTATAGATACGGGGTAAAAGAAATGGTGTGGGATAGAGTGTAGTTCAGTGGCTAGAGCACTTGCCTAGCTAGCCCAAAGCCCTAGGTTCACTTGCCCCATACCAAATGAACCAGGGGTGGCAGTGCAGACTTTTAATCCCAGCACTCCCAAGGCTGAGAAAGGAGGATTGCTATGTGTTCAAGACTAGCCTGGGATACATAGTGAGTTCAGGACCAACTTAGAATACAGAGAGAATACAGTCTCAAAAAGAAAGAAAAAGAAATGTAGGAGGATAAGTTAATAAATGAAGGGACTCTTCATGTTATTTTCTGGGAATAAGAGGATATTTTCTGGGAATTCAAGCACCACTTTCTGCTCCTTTTAGGGCCTTCTGATAATTGCTATGGCAATTATCGCCTGCCTTGGCACAGGGAATGTGTCACTGAACTTGCCAAAAATATTACAGCGAAGTTAGAAGTTGTCTGGCAGTGACTCTGGCAGCTGTTTTAGATCCAACCAGTCTCAGCTCACTCACCTAAAGAGGAAACTGTAGTCTGCAGGTACCTTATCCTCAAAGATGAAGACTCGGCTAGGGACATAGATCAGTGATTAGAGTGCTTACCTAGAAAGCACAAGGCCTTTGGTTTGATTCCCCAGCACCATGTAAACCAGGCATAGGGCCAACGCCTGTAACTCCAGCACTTGGGAGGCTGAGGAAGAAAAATGAGGATCGCTGTAAGTTTGAGGCCAGCCTGGTTACACAGTGAGTTCAGGACCAGCGTGTAGACTACAGAGTAAAATTCTGTCTCAAGATATATATATATATATATATATATATATATATATATATATATATATATATATAGAGAGAGAGAGAGAGAGAGAGAGAGAGAGAGAGAGAGAGAGAGACACAAAAAATATAAACAAGACTAGGTAGCCTGGCCTGGTGACACAAGCACTTTGGGAAGCTGACACAGGAGGATCACAAAATTGAGTCCAGTCTGGGCAATTTAGCAAGTTGGTGAGACCCTGTCTTGAAATCAAAAATAAAAAATGGGCTGAGGATGTAGCTCAGTGTGAAGCCCTTGGGCTAGATGTCTAGTACCACGAAATAAAGACTATGGTAGAGTACAAATTCAATTGGATCAAATAAGAAGTACAAGATAAAAGCAGAATATTGTCATGGGACAGGATACAGGGGGTCCCCAATACTGACATGGGGAACCCAACCCCACCTTGCCCATGAAATAGGTTCATTGACTTGTGTGCAGAAAAAGCATTTTCAGGACTACTCAGAGGCTAGAGGAATAGAACAGGACAGCAGTTAAAGCACTTACCTAGGAAGGGCAAGGCCCTGAGTTTGATTCCTCAGCACCACGTAAGCTGGGCACACATCTGTAATCCCAGCACCCAGGAGGCTGAGGCAAGAGGATTGCCATGAGCCCAAGGCCAGCCTG
>PVKB01005793.1:74162-84401 GCA_004027205.1 Ctenodactylus gundi
CAGTACAAGCATTCAGAGAATGAGCTGGGAATGTATGTCTTTTGGGGGAAGTGAAAAACTATAGAATTTATGAATCCATACCAAGTTTGGAATTTGGTTCCACCCACATGTAATGAAAATAATGGCTCACAATAAAAATATGAAAAAAATGTTCAGTACCTTTAGCCATAAGAGAAGTGTGAAACAAAACAACCCTGAGGCTCCATTTTACTCTACTAAGAATGGCTAGTTTCAAGAGCAGCACAACAAATGCTGGTGATGTTGTAGAGAAAAACTCTTCTATATTGTTGGTGGGATGATAAACTGGTACAATTATTATGGAAAGCAGTGTGGAGCGTCCTCAAAAAACTGAAAATAGATATTCTATTTGGCTGAGCTATACCTCTTCTGGGTATCTTCTCATAAGATTAAAGCTGTCATACTAGAGGGATACATGCATACCCATGTTTATAGCAGCACAACTTACAATAGTAAATCTTGGAAGTAGCCAATGTGTCCATCAACAGATGAATAAAGAAGATACAGTACATATGCAAAATGGAGTACTACTCTGCCATAAAAGAAGGATGCATTTGAGTTATTTATTGGAAATATATATACCTTGAGACCATCATGATTAGGGAAATAAGTCAGACACAGGTTAAATGTTATATAGGTGTTTTTTTGGTTTTGACACAGGGTCTCACTCTGTAGTCCAGGCTGGTCCTGAACTCACTATGCAGCTTTCGCTAGCCTCAAACTCCCAATTGCTGAGACTGCTGATGTGCACCCAGCCTGTATGGTGCTGGGGACACGAACTCAGGGCCCTGGATTTACTAGGCAAGCACTCTAACTGCTATACTATTCCTCCAGCCCCACATGGTTTTTCTAATAGGAGTGTGAGATGTTTTCTGGCCAGAAGTGTCAGGTCTGTGTCCCAAAGAAGTCAAAAAATGAAATTGTGGGTGAGTGGAACAAGGTATCGAGAAGACACAGAAGGAGGACAAAGCTTCTGCTATTGGAAGGTGTTATAGTTTGGATCTGGAGCATCCCCCAAAATCATCATGCAGTTGGATGTAGTGGAGTAAGTGTGGAACTGTGTGCTGTTAGGAGGTAGGGCCTGGCTGGAAGGGGCCAATGACCTGGAGAGACTGTATCAACCTGTTGAGATTGTAGGGGGACACCCCAGGCAGAGCTTTCAGGTTTGTTTTGTTGACTTGTAGGCCAGGAAGTAAGGGAAAGGCACCTACCCTGAGTACGGGGGACCCAAATAGCAGCTTGAAGTAAGTAAAGGAATGAAGGAGCAGCCCTTGTAGCTTTGTGCATCTTCTTTCTGGGAGGCTCTAGCCTTGCTCACTTCGCTCCCACTTCACTTGGCCCCTGTCGGTAATGGGGTGAGCAGTCCTCCAGTCTCCCTGCTGCATGTGAGCAGACGGTGTGAGGTCTTCTGAAACTGTGAGCTAAATAAATCTGCCCTGCCTTAAATTGTATATGTCGGGTATTTTGTCCCAGCAATGAAAAAGTAACACAGAAGGAAACTTAGCAAGTGGGCTGCTGTGCAGCTGTTGACAGGCTTTCATTAAATGAGCTGGATAAGAGAGCTGTCCCACACAAGCCACTCGGTCACTAAGGCTGGTGGGTCACTGTGTTCTCCATCCATATTCTTGGCTGCTGAAGTTGTCTGCCCTTAACGTTTTCACCCTAGGATGGGAGGGCGATCTGGCTGCGACATCTGCCACCATGTTGATCACTAGGGTTGACTCAGCTGATCTGGCCAGCTAGGTAGGTGTCCCCTTCCTCCCTGACTGCTCCATGCTCCATGTGTGTCCGTTCTGAAGCAGCAGCTGCATGCTCAAAGAAGGCGATGTACCTAGAGGTGGACCTTGTGTAGAAGTAGCTGTACTCTCCTCCTAGAACCTCCAAATAAGCTATCAATATTTTTCACCCTATTGTCTCTGTAACTGAATACCATTTAACCACCAATGGTTCTGGAGCATGGTCAGCTACAGGCTGTCTGGATGTATAGCCAGCTGCTATTCCTATACATTCTCTATTAATCTTGCTTCCTAGTAAATTCTCCATTTCTGGGAAACCCCTTTATCCCTAACCACCTATAAGCCCACTGCCTCCTGTCCATGAGAGACTGAACTACAAAAAAGGCAAAAGAACCAAGTGAATGATAGCTAGAATAAAACAGGATTAGATAATTGTTGTGAGGAAGGAAAAGGCTGTGGGGGGAGAGAGAGGAAGGGAAGAAAAGATGATCAAAATGCGACTTGTGTGTGTGCACCAATTTCTCAAGCTGAATGTTGCTGTCCGGTATCACAAATACATCTTAATAAAAAGAAAATTTTTGAGGAAAAAAAGGTAATGGCTCATTTTCTCTTGCTCCACCTGCTGGGCATGGTGGTGCACACCTGTGATTCCAGAACTCAGGAGGGTGAGGTCACAGGATTGTTATGACCTCAAGGGAGGTCGGAGCTACACAGTAAATTCAGGAAGCCTGGACTGCAGAGCAAGATCTTATCTCAAAAAAGAAAAAGATATTTTGCCTAAAAAATTCTTTAAGCACTATTAATCTGGTTAGGAGCTAAATTAATTTATAGACTTAATGTATCTGTAAGGAATTTTGGGTGTGATGAGCTAGGAAGAAAAAAGCATAAACAAAACAAACCATGTTCATGGGCACATGAGGACCAACCCCAAGGCCTTCCCCTTGCTGGGGAAGCACTCTACCACTAAGCTAAATCCCAATCCCAATGCCATTTCTATGGCTCTTAAGATGACTACATAGGTTTGGGATTTTCCCCCCACTCTGTTTAGTTTTTCATTTGTTTTGAGACAGAGTGTCACTCTGTAGTCCAGGCTGGTCCTGATCTCACAATGTAGCCCAGGCTGACCTCAAAAATATAACAATCCTGCTTCAAACTACCAAGTGCTGGGATTATAGGTGTATGCCATCATGCCTAGTTTATGTAGTGCTAGGGAATAGAACCCAAGGCCTTGGGCTTGCTAGGCAAGCGCTCTAATTGCTAAGCTATGCCCAGCCCTCTGTTCAGTTTGTTATGTGGTAAATTACATTGATTTTTGCACGTTAAACCAGTCCTGTATTCTTGAGATAAACCTTAAGAAATCATGTTATGGTTTTCTTTTATTGGTTGGATTCAATTTGCTAAAATATTGGTGTTGAATTTGCACCAATGTTCAAAAGGAATGTTGTAGTCTTCCTGTATCTTTTATTGTAATCAGCTTCTTGGGCCACAAGTTTCCATTTGTTTTGCTCCCTATTTGATCCAATCAAAGAAGGCCATTTATATGCAGCAAAAAAGGATCTGAATCAAAGCCAGCTTTGGGCTCTGGGTGTAACTTGCCCAGCAAGCACAAGGCCCTGGGTTTGATTCCTCGGTACGACATAAGCTAGTTGTGGTGGTGCCCACTTATAATCCCAGCACTCCAAGGTTGAGGCAGGAGAACTGCTGTGTGTTTGAGGCTATCTGGGGCTAAACAGTGAGACCCTGTCTCAAAAAAAAAAAAAAAAAAAAAAGCCAGGTTTGAAGGGAGGCAGGGACATCTCACTTCAGATCCATATCCTCTGTTGTACAAGTATGCAAGAATCTTTTTCTTAATTGGAATACTAGGGATTGAACACCAGCCCTTCAGTATGAGCTACATACCATCCCCACTTTGAGACAGTTTGTCACTCAATTGCTAAGTTATCCAGGCTTGGCTTGAACTTGCTATCAGGCTGAGCTTGTAAGGATATTTTACAGCATAGAACAGAAGGGAGAGATGATGCCTTGTCCAAGCCTTTTGTTGGGCCACGGGGTTATGTGCATCAAGCCTAGGGCCTTCACACTGAGCTACAGTTCTAGCCCTTCCTCCTTTCTTGGGTTGGTGCTAGGGCTAGAGTCCAGGGCCTTTACACTATGCTATATCCCAGCCCGTTTTGGTTTTTGATTTTGAGACAGTCTCACTAAGTAGCACAAGCTCTAACACCCAAAGTGTTAAGATTACAGATCTGTGCAGCTGGGGCCCACATCCTCTGTCTACAATATTTCTGTCTGTTTCCCTTCCCATGACTCTGTAGTCTTAAGTAGATGTCCTATCCTCTTTCATGCTGCCTTAATTCTTTCATTATTACTCATTGCCTCTTGCGGGATTTATGTGGATTCTCTGTCCACAGAGAGGACCTGGAAGCTGTACTGTATCAGCTCTGCAACAATGACCAAATCCAACCACGGCTGGCTTCTAAAGACCACTCTCCAATAAGAAGAGCCAGGGCTTCTTGGAGAGGTGGCAGATTTTAGGGACAAAGTAGGAACAAGGTGACTGGGAATATATTTTTGTAACAGAAATTAAGGAAGTGCTCACAGAATGATGGAGACATGTCAGAAGTATGCAGCTGTAGGAATGAAAGAGATTTTGCTGGCCAAATCTAAGACAATATATCAAAATAAACGGTGACAGTAAACATATTCATTGACCCAATTAGAAATGAATCGGCTAGCCCTTCCCCATATAAATAAATAGATGATTAAATGGACAGAAAAGAATGCTTATCCTTATAATGCAATGTAAGATAATAAAGGCAGAAAGAATAAGTGAATTAGAAGCTAGGTCTGGTTGCATAGGCCAGTAATCCTAGTACTTTGAGGGCAGAGGCAGAAAAGTCACAAATTCAACTTCAGCCTGGGCAATTTAGGAACTTATAAAGGCCCATACCAAAGTCAAAGAATGAGCTGGAGATGTAGCTAAGTGTGAAGATGTTGGGATTGATTCTCAATACCACAAAATAATGATAATAACTGATTTAGAGAGTCATCATTTTGCAACCATCTTAAAAATAATAACTACAGGAAAGAAACACCAATGGATGGTCACAATTAGAAGGTGAGAGTTGGATAAAGGACAGGTTTGATTTGGATTGTCTCAGAATATCTCCTCCCCAAAACATTATCAGTCTTTAATGTCATTTTTTTGAGACAAGGTCTTGTTCTGTAGGTCCTGAACTCATCATGTAGTCCAGGCTGGCCCAAACTCGGCCATTTTCCTATCTCACCTTCCCAAGTGCTGAAATTATAGGCGTGAACCACCTCAAAACATCTTCTTACTCAGGTGGCCAAAGTTGGCATCACTAAAACAGATTAAATCAGCATCACGTGTCACCCAATCACTCAGCATTATGAGCAAAGTATGACTCCAGTGGTACTCTGCCTCAAATGCATGATCAGAGTCTAATCATAAAAGGACATCAGACAAACCACAGGAAGACACAGTCCATAAAATAAACAGCCTATAATTGTTCCAGTTACCTATTGCTATATAACAAATACCTCTAAACCCAGTGGCTTAAGACAACAAAACCATTTTGCTGCAATTTGGACAGAGTTTAGCAGAGTCAGCTTTTCTCTGTCCTATTGTATTAAGTGGTGCAGTCCAAAGCCTAGCTCTACTCACCACTCAGTGAGAGTGGTTCAAAAGGTTGGGAGCAGGAACCTTTCTAAAGGTTTTCTCACTCACATCTCCAGAACAGCTATAACCCATATGGCATCTCTCCCTCCATGTGGCCTCTGCATCACAGCTCTTTGTTAGCTCAGGACTCCCAAGGAACGTGGATGTGTGTGACAAAGAGTGTACAACAGGTAGAAGCGTTTTTAGCCGTCGACTTCACCCAGGTCCCCTTCCCTGTGTTCTGTGCACTGAATGAATCTCCAGCCTGGCCCAGACTCAGAAGGAGGGTTCTGGAAAAATATGTGGAGCTGGAGATGTGGTGCAATGCTTGTAAAATGCAAGAGCCACAGTAATGCTTAAAAAATAAAGGTGAGGGCAACCCCCGCCAGGAACTCTCTGGTTAATGGAAGCTTCCATTCCTGTCTCTGTTCTTTCAAAATAAACCACTTACTTTGCAACTTGCCTCCTCCATCCATGATTTCAATGAAGGAAAAAGAAAAGGAAAAGAAAGAGGAAGGAAAGAAGGAAGGAAGAGAAAAATAGATCAATGGATCAGACGGGGATGTAGCTCAATGGTATATAGTGTTTGCCTAGAATGTAGGAGGCCTTGTGTTAGATCCCCAACTCAAGAAGTAGGAGGAGGAAATGGTAGAAGCTGTGAATGCCAGACAGGAACTATTCTGAATCAAAGGAGACAAGAGAGAAAACAATTGGGTGAAATACATAAATCAGAATTGTAACTTTTTTCTTTTTAAACTAAAGATATTGCTAGGACAGTTGGTAAAACTTCAGTGGTCTTTGTAGGTGAAGGCATATACAAGTTCTTTATGCAGTTACTGCAATTGTCATATATATTAACTTATATATTTATTGAGATAGCGTCTCACTCTGTCATCCAGGCTGTCCTGAAATATTTAGCTCAGGCTGGCCTCAAACACACAGCAATCCTCCTGCCTCAGCCTCTGAGTGCTGAGATTACAGGCATGCACCACCACGCCCAGTCTGTGGGGTGCTGGGGAATCAAAGCCAGGGCCTTGTGCTTGCTGGGCAAGTATTGTAACCTTTGAACTATGCTTCCAGCCCTGTGCTGTTTTAACTCACTTCAAAATTTTAAAATAAATCACAAAAGCTCATTCCTTAGAATGGAAAGGAGGTAAATCAGGGAAAACTGCTTAACTATCTTGCAGTTAGAGGCTGGGCGGTGGCTCAGAGAGGCTCGCTGCCTACCATTTTCCTTTATTTAATTTTATTTTTTTAAAGAGACAGGGTCTTGTTCTGTAGCCCAGGCTGCTTCTGAACTCACTACATAGTCCAGGCTAGCTTTGGACACATGGCAATTCTCCTGACTCAGCCTCCCAAGTGCTGGAATTACAGTGCCGTCAGGCCCCTGCTTAGCATTTTTTAAATCCTGGATTTGATCTCCCAACACCACATAAAATTAACTGGGACATAATACCTAACATCCACAACTTAAGGGAGGAAATGTTTATTTTAGCTCACAGTCTCAGGCGGCCCAGCTTCACCAAAGGACTGTTATAGTACTACATGCACTTCCTAAAAGGAGAAACTTCACAAAGTCTGCCTTTCCATACCTATAACCACTTTACCTAAGATTCCTTAATAAACTTCATGCTCCCTCATAAAAATTAATTTTAAAAATTACAGAAATACATGAAAAACCAAGATGAAAATCTACACTCACACATAGTATAGGAAGAAGCCACTAGATGGTAGTATTAATTTTTATAATAGAACCCAGAACCCAGGAGAGACAAAACTCAGATACCATAGGCTTGCCAGTGAAGTAGTTTTTTGGAAAATTTCCTGTAAATCCTTAGCTGTAACTCCTGCTGTCCAACCTGTAGCCATCTTGATTTCTGTATTTTCACTTGTATTCTTTTAATGAGGACATATATTGATATTTATGATGTATGCATATTAATTTTTTTCATGTGTACTGTGGCTGCAGTTCTCAAAAGTAAGGTATCAGTTATATAAAATAGTTATTTATAATACATTTACTTAATATCAATTCAATTTTTGTTCTTTTATCTCTTTAATGTGGAAACATATATACAATTTTGCCATATTCTTGAAATTCAGATTTTTCATGAGGGTGTATTAAAGTCTGTACATATATATTTTTCTTTTCTTTTTTTGTTTTTGAGACAGGGTCTTGCTCTGCAGTCCAGCTGCTACTGAAATCCCTACGTAGTTCAAACTGACCTCAAACTGACAGCAACCCTCCTGCTTAGCTTCCAGAGTGCTGGGATTACAGGCTTACACCACAATGCCTGGTGTGTGAACTATGCCCAAATCCTGTGGTGTAAATTTTAACTCTCTTCAAAGTTTAAAAGAAATCACAAAAACTCATTCCTTAGAACTGAGAGGAGGTAAGTAAAGGACTTCTATATACCTACAGACTAACAAGCCTCCTGCCTCAGTCTCCCAACTGCCGAGATGATAGATATGTGCCACCATGCCCAGGCTGGGGAATCAAACTCCAGGCCTTATGCTCACTAGACTAGTGCTCTAACTGCTGTGCTATTCCTTCTGCCCCAACATGTCTTATTTGGTGCTGAGAAGTTGAACTCAACGACTTGTACTTGCTATGCAAGTGCACCAACCACTTGCTATTCCTCCACTCCTGTACTGGAAGGACTTTAATGTTATGAGAATAAACTTAAGGCCAGCACAGCTATCTCCGCAAAAAATATAGGGACTCAATTTCAAGAGTGAGTGTCACAAAAGACAGGAAGTAGAAACTGCCATATTCTTCAGACTTGAGCATGGAAATTAGCCCAGTGTCACCTGTATTCTGTTGGTCAGTAATAAAATTTAGGTTCAAAGGAAGGGCACAAATCCCCCCTTTCAAAAGAATAGTATTATAGTAAAGAAGTTGGGATCCATGTTTTAAATCTCCTACACCAGGTCCAGGGAAAGCTATTTTAGTCATTTATGGATTCTCTGGACGGCCCTGAGAGACTAGATGTGGGATATACTGTACATGGGAATGGATGGCTTTACAATGTGTAATGCTTGGCATTGCTTTATATTTCCACCTTGTCAGGCCCAAGTGCACAGGCCTGGAATCCCAGCTCTGTGTGAGGCTGAGGCAGGAAGATGACAAGCAACTTCAGGCCCAAGCTGAGCAGCTTAGTGACCAAGACCCTGTATAAAAATCACTACTAAAAAACAGGCTGGGATGTAACTCAGTATGGAGGCCTGGGCATCAATCCCCAATACCATAAAAAGTATTTTTTCACCTACTTAAATCAAGATTATACTATATTTCACATCAGAATTTCTCAACCTATCTCTCACCCCAAACCTAATTTTGTGGTACTGGGTAATCAAAGCAGGGCCTGGCTCTTTCACAAGTTCTCTAACCCTAGTGCTATTCCCCCAGCCTCTAAAATAAAATGAGGGCTTTCAGTTAGTTTTTTATTTCTTTCAGGGAGAAGTGGCTTCTATATGCTCTCTCTGGGCTAGGGCATAAACCACCAGCTTCAATTTGCAGATTCTGGTACCAGATGGTCATCAGCCCAGTTTCATATTCTTAGGTAAGACAGGGTGAGTACTGGGTACATAAGGACATGACCTAAACCTAGAGTTGTCTCTTGGTCTGGAGTTTGATTCCCCATTGTATTTCCTCCCTGTTTGTTGCCATAAAAGGCCCTTGCATACCTACATGAAATGAGATGGCGACCCAAGGCAAATGGAACCTCCAATTAGAAGCTACTTTGCATAATCCCTTTTCTTTCTTTCTTTCCCTTTCTTTCTTTCCCCACTCCCATAACTGATGGCATCTTTTGATTTAGACAGTTGCAACCACATGAACCTGAGTTAACAAAATCAGTGATGTGGTAGAATACTGCAGGCACAGAATAATTATCACCAAGCCAAAGTTTGAGGTACTTTTCTGTTTTTACCTTTATTTTCTTTTGGAGGGAAATTTTCCTATGTAGCTCAGGCTGGCCTCAAACATTGGTTCCTCTTGCCTAATCTTCCCAAGTGCAGGGATTGCAGGTGAGTGCCATTATGTCTGCCTATTTTTAAAATCACAGACAAAATGTATCAATACCACCTTAGTATGTTATCAGTGATGTCCGACAGGTATGCAGAATAGGCATTCTATACAAACGTCAAACCAGCCTGGGCAACTTAGTGAGTCCCTGTCTTAAAATCAAAACTAAAAATGTGCTGGGGACATAGCTCAATGTGAAGGTCCTGGGCTCGATCCTCAGTGCCTTGGAAACACCGTTATCTTGGTTATTACTTAAATATGATTTCTCAATATTTCTAGCTCCAAGCGTTTGCAGTATTTTACCAAAACACTTAGGGAAAACTGCTTAAAATCACAACCAACGATGCCGACAGTGTCGGCTTGTTAAGACCTTTCACGGCAGCACAAAAACAAACGTACTGAGTCTTGGAGTTCATCCCAGGCACCCAACCTAAGTAATTCCCGCTTACTTATTTCTTCCGCTGCATTGGAGAAATGAACTGGAGGGAAGCCTAACACTTCCAGCAGGTTCATTTGTCCCATAAATACCCAGGTGCTGTAAGGGGTGAGCTTTTTCATCTAGCCAAGCCTTATACTGTTTTGGGGGGTAAGGGATACGTACAAAGCGACCTTGGGTCCTGAAAATGAAATTGCTCAATCTTCCATCTCTTTTTCGGTCCAGCTCACAAAAGGTGTAGTACCTCACACTCCCGACCTGGATTTCGACCTTTGGCCTTCCCCAGGTCAAAGAGTAACTCTGGTGACTACTGCAGCTGCACAGGGTGCCCCAGTCTTCCTCCACC
>PVKB01005794.1:0-83714 GCA_004027205.1 Ctenodactylus gundi
ATAATAGTGCCAAAGTCAAGGTGAATCAGATGGTGGAAAGATGCCAGTATTTTGATGCAGCTGTTGTAAGAATACTTCAGCAATGAGTTACAAATTTTCTTGAAACAAATATTGAATGGGAAATCTCTGCAAACATAGCTGTAAAAAGAAAAAAATTACAGATCTGAAAAACAAACAGTAACAGAAATATGAAAAACTAAGGGACGGACTCCAGCGTTGAGTGAAGTGGGAGATGGAAATAATGGCTGAGGACAGATAAGCAGAAACTCAGGAGCTGCGGGCAGGAAGATCGTAAATGCGAGCCCAGTCTGGACAGCTGAGACTGTGTCTCAAAATAAAAATGAAAATGGTTTGGGGGAACAAATTCCCTGTGCAGGCCCTGCGTGCAGTACCCAGGAACACACAAAAATCTCAACATTCTTAAACTGATGCCCCACCCAAAAAAGGGGCAAGGCTGAGGTATTATTGGGAAAAAATGTCTCTGAAAACCTTCTGTGCGTCTAAGTACCTAATCTAAGAACAAATCAGGAGAAACTCAAAGAAAGTCACACCAAGCTATATCACAATTAAGCTATTAAAACCAAATGTCAATAGTCAGTGAGTTCTATAGCTGACAAGCCATTATAAGTGAAGGGGAAATGAAAATAGTCTTGGGTGAAGAAAACTCTAGCAAGTTGTCACCATCTCACCTAAACCTGAAGAATAATTTGAGGAAATTCTTCCAAAAAATAAACCAGATGGTGAAAGTAGGAATGTTGAACCATCAGAGAAGAAAAACAACAAAGAAAGAGAGACATGGGTGTACATGTTAGACTGACAGATTTGCCACTTGTGTTCCCACCAGATTCATGTTTGAATTCATAGATTCCGATTTCCAATGAGACTGCATTTCTGAGACTTCCTATGAGGAGAGGAGAGAGGTTAAATGAGGTCATTAAGATGGAGACCTCATCTGTTAAGGTTGATGGCACCCTTAGAAGGAGAGAAATCAAATCTTCTCCCTCCCCACTTTCCCCCTTCCTCACCCTGTTCTTCCTCTCTCCAATCCCCCTTTTTTCTCTACTCCTCTCTCCTGTTACAGCACGTAAATGACCATCAGCAAGCTAGGAAGAGAGCCCTCAGCAGTAACTTATTTGGTCAGTATCTTGATTTTGGCCTTCTCAGTCTCCAGCACTGAAAGAAAAAAATTCACATTTTAAGCTACCCATCTATAGTATTTTGTTACGGGAGCCTAAGCAGACTAGTAAACTATCTTTTTCCACATGAATTTTATAAATCATGTTTAATGGTTGAAGTAAAAATGAAGCCAGCTGATAACTAAGATAATCCTGTTCAAAAGTGGGACATATGAAGGAACGTAGGAAAGTGAGCTCTCCATGCCATTGAAGTGGTAAAATGCTGGTACCAGTCACATGCATCGCACACATGTACACGTGCATTGTAATGCCAAGTAATGGCCGATACTAAAATGGTAGAGAGATAAACTAAAGTCATCATGAGAAAAGTGGGATGAAATCTTAAGGACTACAAGTAACCCACAGGAGTGCAGAGAACGACCAACCACTGACAAGGAAAGAAACCAGGATGGAGAACCAAAATAAATAGTTAGAAAATGCGTGATAATAATTGTAAGTGAAAAAGACAAAACCATGTTCTGGGAAAAGCAAACACTTTGTTATTTTAATTCAACAACATAGTTGGGTTAGAAGTAAAGGCCTAAACAAAGGGAACGTTAACTTAAAATACATACATGATTAAATATTTGGAAGAGTACACAGAAAACGAGAGCAAGGAGCTTCAGAACAAAGCGACTCGGACTGAGAGATCTCACAAAACGGTAAGAGGGTGGGGGCTCTCAAGTGTGCACAAAACCAGATGGTTAGACCTGATACAGCTGGAAGGAGAATACATAAACTCAAAACCGAGGACCTGAATATCCCTCTGTCTCCATATCACAGAACAAGTAGAACCCAACCAGATACAGTTATAAACTGTGACCAATGAGGATTTATTTCAAGGAGATGGAAGTGGTTTAATATGAAAAAATCGATTACTATAATTCACCATGTCAATAAGCAAAAAATGAAAAATCTTATATTCTCAGTTAACAAAAAAGATGCGACAAAGTCTGATACTTAAAAACTCTCTGAAAACTGAAAATAAGGGGTATTAGTTCGTTGATAAGGAGTACCAATGAAAATCTTGCATTAATGTCACACTTTCTTGTGAAAGACTGAATACTTTCACAAAAAATTTTTTTTTTCAGATCATGTCTTGCTAAGTGGCTAAGCTGCCCAGGATGGGTTAAAACTTGTGATCCTCCTGTCTCATGAGTTAGCAGTTTTTCAAAGGTAACATTTAAAAAATGTAGGACAGGAAGGTGGCTGTTACGGGTATTGGGACAAGAGTCAGGGAGCCAGCGGGGGTTGGGTCTTGTTATAAAAGGGATGCAGAAGGGATTCGATGGGTTTTGGAGCTGTTCAGCATTGGGCTCAGGTAGATGGGTGTACAGGGGATCCGGTTTTATAGAACTAACTAAATGCAAAAATGACGGTAAGTAAAATGGGAAGTCAGAATGGACTGGCAGATCAACGTTAGTACGCTGTCTGTGATGTTACAGCACAAATCCATAAATTGCTGCCTTTGGAGGAAACAGGACAAAGTGTGGAAAGACCTCTTCATATTGTTTCTTGTAGCTGCCTGGGTATCTACAAAGATCCCAATAAAGATCAATTAAAATGTGTCTTCTCTTACAGCTAAGGATGTTGAACATCTTTTCATGTATTAATTGGCCATTTGAACTTCTCCATCTTGAACTGCATATTCATTTTTTTGCTCATTTTTCAATACTGTCTTTGATATTAAGAGGCTTCCTTTTCTTCAGTTCCTTGTATGTTCTGGCTCTGAGCCTCCACACATTGTGGTATTTATTCACAATGGAATACTACTCATCTTTAAAGACAGTTGGAGACTTTTGTATGTAAATAGAGGCAACTTGAGACCATCATGCTTAGTGAAGTGAGTCAGAAGCAGAAGGCGAAATATCAAATGGTTTCTCTGATATGAGAAGCCCAGATCACAATTATTTCATAGAACTTAATGTGGGGAATGATGGGAACCAGGGGGTGGGTGGGAGGCTTGATAGGAGAGAGGGGAAGGATTTGTAACTTTGCCATGATATGTATGTGCACAAAATGCTCAAGATCACTATGAACTCTAAGTTTTGCACTTATGAATATCAATAAAAGGGCAAAAATACATCTTCTAATGTCATGATCTACTAAATTACCCCTTCAGAGAAGGAATCTGATTCTGTCTGGCATTTTGTTGGTTTGTGGGGTTTTTGTCATGCCTGTTGCTGTCAAATCAACTCTCTCTGTACTTCCTTGGTCCCGGGCAAACATTGATTTCTATTGATGTCTGTGTGACTATACTTTTGCTGTCCTGAATTTCAAGTGGATTGAATCACAGTTTACTATCTTTTGAATTTAACTTTTTTCACTTAGAATAATGCTTTTGAGTTTCATCTTTACTACTGTTTATATCAGTAGTTTGTTCCTTTTCTTACTGAGTTGAATTCCAAAAAAAATTGATTTCTTATTTTGGATAGTTGTGAACAAAACTACCCTAAACACAAACATACGAACATTTATGTGAACACAGGTTTCCCTTTGGCTGTACTGAACTGTATTGCTCAGGCTGGGCAGGAAGCTACCTTACGTGTCCTCATTCAAAATGGATGCAAGCCCCAGTTGGTCTGAACTCTTGGCAGCGTGTTGCTTTGTTTTGACTTTAGCCATGATAACAGTTTGTTAACGTCCACCCCAGCCCAAGCCAACACCTATATAAAGTCTTTTAGAGCAATGTTGTTGTGTTTACTAATATACAAAACTGATGTCCAAACACCTATTGACTCTTAAAGAAAACTCATCTGGGGTTTTCCTTTGCATTGTGTTGAATATATTGCCCCTCCTGACCTCTGATAACCTTCCCAAGCTCTTCAGTAGTCACTGTATTTGTACTATGTTTTCTTTCTTCTTGTTGCTTTCTAAACTTTTCAAGTTTTCTTGTACCTTAATCAATACTTTTTATTGTTATTCTGTTTTCTCTATGTTGAGTTTGTTTCCCATTTTCTACCTTACAGGCTTCTATTTTATCTTGGAAGATTGAAGACAAATCAGATTTCAATAGGCCCCTGTTTTACTGCTCAATATCACTGACAGGCTTATTTGTTCCTTGTACTATTTACAGGTATTTTGTGTGTGATGCTTTGAGGTAATTAATGGTTTCCTGTTGGGCTACATGCATTTGCTGTGGCAGCCATGATTTCTTGTTTGACTGTGAGCGGTTCCTCAAAAAATAAAAGCTGTGTGCCCTCTTTCTTTGTACTCCCTAGGACTTAATATTAGAATTATTTGTTACATTAAATTTCATAGTATAGATTTCATTTATTGAGACAGGGTCTTGTTTGTAGGCTAGACTGCTCTTCAACTCACTGTGCAGTCCAGGCTACAGTTGGACTCACTGCAATCCTCCTGCCTCAGCCTCCCGAGTGCTGGGATTACAGGCATGTGCCACCATGCCTGGTTTGTGTGGTGCTGGAGAATTGAACTCAGGCCTGTGTGCTTGAGAGTCAATCACTTTGACTTCTGTGCCATTCCTCCAGCGCCATCTGTTCAGTTTATTAATAGTGTAGGTCATTTATTCTGGAAGTCTTCCCTTGAAGTAGGACCTAGGTGGCACATCTTTAGGTCTGTAACAGTTAATAACAGTGGCTAACGGTGTGGTTTTTTCATCATCTGCAAGATATTGCAAAAAGCCTTTCATGCATATTATCTCATTAATTTTCACCTTCTCCCTCTGATGTGAGTGTAATTATTATTTTCATCATAGGATAAGTTAAGAGATTACTGGTCTTGTTCAAGTCACACAATGAGTATGGGATGAAGCTGACATTTTCCCCCCTACTTTTATTAATATGTGCCTACATATTAATATGGATATTTATATGTTATACATACAATACACAGTGGTTACATTAAGCTTTAGTACCCAGGCAGACTGACTTCAAAACTCAAGTGCTTAACCTCGGTGATATCCTGTGAGATTTATATTTTCCTTGGCTGTGACTCCCTAAAACTCAGTCATCCACACGAACTAATTACTTTTCAGGTAAAATGAAAAAGTGCTACCTATTTTTCTCCAATTCAAAGCACACACAGGTATATTTTACTAAACAGAGACATTTCGTTTGCTTGAGTCAAGTGTGGTGTGGCCTGATAGGAGAATTTCCTTTTGGGTCTTGTGCAAATTTCGCAGACTGATGTGTCTTTAGTCTGGTATCTGAGCTGAGTCATCCCCACCTGCCTGCCATGTTTATGTTAATGGAACGCACTGATTGAAGTGTTGAGAAGCTGCAGGGAGCCTGTGTGTGCCCATCAGAATTTCTAGGCTGCCCAATTTATAACCTTCTAGGGAAACAGATGAAAGTACACCAGTCACAAAGTTGATCTCACTGAAGAGCTTTACTGAAGAGAGTAATTCACCTTAGATTTCCATGCAGCTGTAGGTAGCAGCATCAATTAGCACTGATGAATTCACTGGTGGACCTCGATTTCCCTCAATTATCTTTTCATAGATCTATATTAAATAACCAAATGAACTTTGAACAGGTGTGGTTTTTTTTAAAAAAAAATCCCAATCTTATGAGTTTATTGACAAGGTAATAATATGTATGTACCTTTTAAAGAGATTTTTCCCTGTATTTTAGAGATTTCTGTTATTTTCTAGTCATTATCTTTTTCTAAGGATAACTAAAATAAAATAAAGATAGACTGTCCCAGTTATTATTAGAGGTGATAATTTGCAGTCTAAGTGTGTTTCCATGGATACCTAAGAACCCCCCAAAGACTCAGGCCTGGGAGTCGGGGCCTAATCCTGAGGTGCTTTTCAATAGCACCAGCTGTCCAGCGCCTGAAAGGCGTGGCAAATTACACCATTATTAGAGTGAAATGGTATGGCTAAGCTAATTATTTGTGGGCTCTAGACACAGGTGTTCATAAAAGGCTGAACGTGCACTCCTAATCAAGTCTGATTGGGCCAGAACAACAGCCCAGCATGGGACTATCAAAGAGTTGTTTATAGTGTCGTTCATTTAAATAATAAAAGAGGCCACTGTAGGCCTTCTGTTCAGCAGAGTTTTTTATGTTGTTCTTGGTTCCTCGTACCAGGTAATCATAGTCAGTGTTTCCCTTTGACTTTGTCCAGTCATGGAAATCTGTTTTCTAGTAATCTTTTCTTTTATACCTACACAGCAATTTAAAGTTATTTTAGTGATATTATGACTATTTCTGGTTAATACACCTTAGCAAATTCAACTCCACTTTATAGAGTGGAAGACTAGAACTTCATAACAAATATTATATTTTGGAAACTACTCATTCAGACAAATGGTCATTCTTCATGTTTTCCATTTTATTACTATGACCCTTCTCTGATAATTTTTATGTTCATATTCTAGTAAGTAGCAAGTTGACTTAACATGTATTTTAAAATTTTTTCTCAACTAAAAGCATTTGATTTTTCTAATATTTAAATTTCACCAGTTGTCAGAATTTATATTTGATGGCAAACATCATATGAAATCATTCCAGTGTTGATATAGTAAGCATGATAAAATAGTTTTAAGCCAAGCTGATTTGAATTTCCTAATGTTTCTTTCTTTAAAATAATGAAAAAAACATTCTGTTGATGTGCTTGGCCAATAAAGCTTACACTCAGTGGTTACCAAGTAAATTCATCTACCTATTTTTTTCCCAAGTAGTAGTGATGTAGTTGATTCTTTACCCTGATACTATTTTTAAGAGATTGAATTATTTACTTTCCCAAGAGTATTATAGGCAGTGATTAGTATTGGTACCTATGAGATTAAAATATCTCATAAATTAGTTTTTTTTCAATTTCTTTTATTATACATTTTCACAAATGTTTATAAAGTAAATGTAAAAGATATTTCTGTAGAGAAGTACCCTTTCCTGCAGTCAGGTGAAGATGTATTTGCCCACTCTGGAAGGGGAAAGTGAACTCTTAAGAGAGACAAATGACCTAACACACGTGTCCATGTGCAAGTCAATATGTTGGTTCGTGTGGGTATAGACACATGCTTGTATGATTGGGAGAAGTGAATTTTTTGCTGAGTGTATTAAATCAGGCACTTTTCTTCCTTGCAGTTCTTCTATACATGAGAGTTGATCTTTTCTAAAAATGAGTGTGGTGGCTTCTATACTATCACATGTAAGACACAGATTTTGTACATTGTCGGTGTTAAACATATAGTTTGTTTCCTTATTCAGATCACTTAAGTATTGTACACAGGAAAGCATGCCCTCGGGTGATTAGGTAGAGACCTTGGCAGTGACTCCCTTGGACCAAGTTAGTCAATTGTGTTTCAACATTTGTCTATCAAGCTCCTACTGTACAAGATCTTCCAGAGAAAGGACCAGCCTTAGACAGTTAAATAGCTACCAAGTTGACCTTTCATTTTCTTCTAAAACATATTCTTCCACTTTGATTTTCATAGCACAGAGATAAATTAGTCAATCATTTCTTACAAAGATAACTGTATCTTAAGTCTGTGTCCTGTGGAAGGCCAATACACCTACCTACTTACCGTGAAAGTGGCAATAGTGGTGAAAGGAGATTTGTTCGAAATCATTAATAGTGACAGAAATACAAACACACACACACAAAACCTACACATGGTACAGAAGAAAAGGTTCTCTCTAAAATTCATTATTTTCAAAAATAAAGTTCATTATTTAAATTTCTATATTATAAACAAGGTTAAAATGCAGACTTGAGTTGTCAACTAAAGAAAGGAGAAAAATTATAAAGACACAAGCCTGGAGTAAAGCAATTAATTAATAAGTTCATGTTAGAAATAAATAGAAAATATTTAATCAATTGAATTTCATTTGTTAACAAATCTAGGTCATTTGAAACATTAATAAATAAGAGAAACTACTCATAATTTTAGTAAAAAAGAATAGAAATGTACAATACATGGCATAAGAATAAGTATATACTATACATAGACGTAACAATATAAGGAAAATTTAAAGCTATGAGAGAAAAATATTTCAACCACATGCTCAAAAACTGTTCCTTATGTAAACTCTTGAAAAGATAGAAAAAACTAAAGAGACCAGTAAATTTAAAGAAAGTAAAAAGGCCTTCAAAACTTTTTAAAAAATGTACTAGGTCAAATTAATCTTACAAATTTGTTCTACCAAACTTTATAACCAGAAAAATGTAGTCCATGTACAAGTACAGAAACTAGAAGCTTCTTAATATTCTACAAACCAGGTAAAGAGAGTCCACAACCCCAGGAGAAGAAAAACTCACAATTAAATCTCATTTATTAAGAAAAGATAATTCAAAATAGAATATTAGCAAATCAAAGCTAGTACTGTATTAAAAGAAAATTACATTATGACCCACTAAGACTTAATTAGAAATGCAAATTTTTGCCTCAAAAAATCAAATTTCTCACAAGCAAATTAAATGATAAACTTTGATAAGATGCCCTAAATTAATAAAATTTGATATGTACATACATTTCTGAAAAGGGAAAATAGAAATATTAAGAATAAAAACTGTAAATTATAAATTTATAATTATAAATAAATACATTTGTAAATAAATGATAAATTATAACTAATGACAATAACAATTGTAACAATATAATCTCTATAGCAAAAATATCTCTCTCTCCTATCTCTCTCCCTTTCTCTCCTCTCCTCTTTCTCTCATCCCTTTCCCTCTTGCTTTTCTTCCTCTCTCTCCATTTCCACCGCTCCCCCCTCCTCCTGCTCTTCTTCCCACTTCCGAGTCCCTTTTTCTACCCCCCCTTCTGATTCCTCTCTTTTTCCCTCTCAGTCACTTCCTCACATTTTATGAACATTTTGTTTCGCATGACTGTGAAGGCTACCAAGTCCAAAATCTTCAGTGTAAGCCGGCAGGATGCTCAGAAAAGGGTTGACATTGTCATAGTTAAAGGAAACTCTCTTACATTATCGATAGCAATTGTTTTCAAAATAGTGCAATTGCTTTTCTTTCTTTTTTTGAGTCAGGGTCTTGTGCTGCCATCCAGGCTCATCCTAAACTATGTAACCCAGACTGGCCTTGAACTCATGGCAATCCTGCTGTTTCAGCCTCCTAAGTGCTGAGATTATAGTCCTGTGCCACCATGCCCAGCTTAAATGGGGCTGGAGATAACACAGGTGCTCCATGTGCTGTGCGGTTTCTCCAGCCATGCAATCTATTTTCTTAATAAAATGACAGAATGACAATTACAAAGCAAACAAGAACATACCAGACTTTACCCATAGGTAGAAGTATACCATGCCAAACAGTGCAGTCCTCTTTAGCCACCACGTTTGACAACTTTTACAATTTTGATAGTATTCAATGTTGGCAGTGGTCATAGAAGTTACATTTTGCAAAGGAATTTTGTAGTATGTATCAATATGTCTTTGCCTACCTTGTGACCCACTTAATTTGTCATAATTTTATTTTTGCAAAATATTTACCCATTTGCATGAGGACACCTATTGCTCTATCTTTTTCTTTAAAAAAGGAAAGTGACCTAAGTACACATAGATAAATATGGTATGCATAAAAGTATACGGATGAAGAAAGCAAATCCCAAAGCAGTTGCATATATGGGATGTAAGGAAAATAATAGATACAAATACACACGAATGACATCAAAGCATCCCTGTGGTAGCCACTAAGATTGTTCGCTGCATCTAGAAGGGAAAATTACGATGTCTGCACAGTTGATCTTCAATACGTTCCTTACCTTTGTCTCATTCAAATTCATCTTTATTGCTAGTAAGTTAAGCCTTGCACAGAGTTCTAAGTGCCTCATAACATCCCTCCTTAGGAAATTTTTATTTTAACAGGAAACTGTGAAGGAAAGAATAAGAAAAAGGATGTGATCTACAAGTATAGTAAAACTTCTGAATTACTTTTAAAGTTTAGAGAAGAGAGCTAGAAGTAGGATCTTCCTTGGTGACCTTGAAAAAAAAAATAAGTCCCCAGGCATAAACATTAAAACTTTCAAAAAGGTATTCTGGATTGAGAGGAACAGCACAAGGCCAAGATCCCTGGGAAGCAGGGCGAACCTCACCAGCTATCCAAATGTCAGGTAGGCACTGACAGTTCTAAGTAGAAACCTAGCTGAGAGGAATGGGGAAATATAGTCTTTTCTGGTCTCTACTGTGGGCATGAAGATAATAAGAACCTGCATAGAAGTAGCTAGCCACTCCATAGCCTGAGGCAGGTCCCCAAGGTAAGCACTGCTTTTGTATGAACTCATTTAATTTGCATGAGAGTCCATTGATAGAAATATTGTGTCTACAGCCCTCATTCGCAGGTATAAAAAGGGCAGCAAGGTCAATGACATGAGGGAGTAACAGGGAGGCCTGGAACCCGTGCAGGCCATCTCCACCACATCTCCTTACCGCCATGAATAGAAGCTAGAGGCAGGAGTTTTGGATGCTATGTTGATTCATTCTTTTATTTAGAATCTTTGCACTTGAAGTCATATGCTGACATGTGTGAGAATAAAAAAGATACCTTCAGGGGGCAGAAAGCAGTCATGTGTGATCTGAATATTTCACATCATTTTAAGTTTTTGAACATTTGCCAATGCTCTTTCTCTTTCCTTGTAGACACTTTTCCTTCCTTACTCAACCGGAATATTTCCTTCTTCCGAAGCTTCCTCCGTTTACTCCTGCCTGTACAATCACCAAGCATTCCCAGTGTATTTTTAGCTTGTGATTCACAAATGCAAATGCGGGAATTCATTGCCATGTCTGCCTTCCCTGGATTCTAACTTCTGCTCTCTTCAAGGGCCAGTGGCTATACCAGTGAGCTAACTGATAAGGTTCCTTCCAATGGTACCAATCTCAACCATATTCCCTCTGGCTCAGATAATTTGGCTCATAACAAGGATTCACGAACAAGCAAGGATAAGAGAAAATATTTCAAGTGGCCCCCTGACGTTCTAAACTGTTTTTCAGAATATACGTTCTCTGTGATATGCGATAGGCCCCTTCACACTGGGCAAGCACATCTCCCCTGATGATTGCATGTGGCTATTCCAAGAACTCAGCCTTTTCCTTCTATTGCATCTAATTTTTACCACTATGAATTTAAGATTTTTTCTGTTCATCTTACATGCAAATTTTCCAAATTAGTCACCACCCAGAATAGCTAGAAATCGCTGGCCAGCATTCATAGAGGACACCCTAGATTTCTCGCCAGAGTTCAGCTGTTCACTTTTGTGCCAGACACCGATTCATTCCCCTGTGGTAAATGATGACCTAAGAAGTGGGGTCAGGTAATGCCATACTATGGCGACTCACAGGAAACAGCACAGTGTGGTCAGTTCAATAAAGAAAGACTTAGCCATGGAGGTATTGTGATCACTTTGTACTAAGCAATCATAAAGCTACTACGCATTCATAGTCTTCACCACAGTGTTCTTATCTCCATATACCTTGTTTGAATGTAAAAGATGTCCTAAAATGACAAAAGATTCATCAGAAAGCAAAAATCCAAGGACTTTCCTGAATTATTTCTTTGTCCAGTCATTTGTTTGTCCTTTGTGAAATTTATATTAGGTCCAATAACTGTCAAATAGTGATCAGATGTTAGGGTGCAAAAGTTGAGTAGCAAAGGAGCAGACTTTGAAAGTTTTAGAAAAACAAGCTAGCAAGTTAATCTATTAAGTCAATCTATTACAATACAGTATTTTGAGTGATGCTGAGGAATGTCAGCCTGCACCAGGTTGTGAACAAATGACGAGCAACATGAGGTTGCATTTTCCCTGTGCCATTTTCCGAGTTAGTGAATAGAACTGTGCTCCTGATCTGCCTCACTTGCACTTCATCGTCTGTATAGATTGTGCATACTCCGGGCTTTTGAATTCATTAGAAATGGTCTGGGTCTCTGCTGTTTTTAACTCATGTTTTCGAGATTGAAAGGTCTCAAGAAGAATATTATATGTGTATTACAGGAACTTTAAATAGTATTCGTTTCAGTTGTTCTGGTAGGGTGGTTAAAATAACATCATCTTTACACTCTTTGCACGATTTGGTAAATCCAGTTGGTCTTCCTGTGTCTTAAGCAATATTCACTCTGTAGAAGTTACTGAATGGTGGGAGAACTCGTGGTGGTTGGGGCTGCCAACCGGTATCTGGTAAAGTAGGTGAGGATAGTGAGATACCTGGAAGCCTTTTCTCAGGACTAGGGAAGGTGTTAAGGATGCTTAGCTGAAACAAGACAAAAGAAAGAGAGGTGAAGGCGCATCTGAAGAGAAAACTCAAACCAGGGGCCACCAGTGCAGCTAGCTAGCAGTTGAATGGGTCATCTTTGTAACATTGGATATCCTGCTTCTGGAACAATCAGGAAGATACTAGAAAATGATCATCAGAAATACTGCAAAGGAGACTTCTACATTAGAGTTTGTGATGGGAATGATCCGGAAGCTCCTAAAGGGAGCTTGTAGGGCTTCTTTTAAACTCAGGATTTTTTTTTTTTTTTATGCGGGATGCAGTTTTAGGTTCTATAAGCACATCTCTCAGTAAGTAGCTGAACTATTTGCATTATCTATGTGTATTCATTCTTTTATGCAAATCCTGACATGTTCCCAAAAATATTTACATCAGAAAGCTCTACCCTTATTAAGGAGGGCATTACCGTCACCTTCTGGAGGCTGTGTAAAAATGCAAACCTAATTATAATAATTCTTAATATTCTCATTTGGATGCTCACAAAAATGTCATTGAAAAAGGTAGATGAGATATTATCCCTATTTTACAGACAAGAAAACTCATTTCCATGGGACCATGTCATCAGGAGAATGGGAAAAGGGCTTATTAAGAGATCGTGACACATTAATACAGATGCGTGGCTTGCCTCATCAGAGAAGCCATAGGCTTGTGGTAGGGATCCCTGCAAACCTACTGTGACTGTACACAGAAACATTTTTATGACTATGGAGGATGGAAAGATTTTGAAACCTAGACTGCTGCCAGACGGTATATGACCACTAGGTATTTGTTGCTGGCCAAAAACAAATGTTAAATTCTTCAATAAGTGAATGGTGAAACTTGAAAGCTCATCTAATGGGAGTTTACTGTGACAGTACTTTGCATGGATTTTATTTGCATATTATTTGCAACAACTCTGACTAGAAATACTCTTCCATTTTAAATAAAAACCAACTCATTAAGGAAAATCATCTTTCAAAATAGAAAGGTTAACTATTACAAAATAGATGCAGATTTCAAAATGCTTTACTACTCAGGGTTTATAAGGAATTTCAATTTAGTTACAGAAAAGAAAGTAACCCAACAAAAAATGGGCATTTCCAATTCCTCCACAAAAATATGCTTATTAAGCAAATTTGCATGTAGTTTTAAAAAGCTGCAAAAATAACTCTTTTAGCATATCTTTATGATACTTAAAAAGGATGATGTAAGGAAAGGATGTTTATAGACCTCTGCTGTCTGAGCTTAATGGTTTAGGTGAGCTGTAGTTGGCATGGAACAAAAATGATATGCCAGATTCTTTTAACATAGTATACAAGGGCTTAAGGGAAATATTTTGAGTTAATTATTTTCCTGATAAGAAGGCGGTTTTATTTTTTGGATGAACAAACTGCTTAGATAAGTGCTATGGAAGAAGATCCTGTACCAACAGTGATATTGTACTGACACTGGTCATTTCACCTTCATTCCAGCAGCCCTGTTGAGAGGTCATAGTTTCAGTCCCCTTGACCCCAGCCATGTACTGATTCCACAGCCTGAGCTGGAATATGGACCACTGGCATCCCGGCAAGGGCTTCCTCCAGATCCACGCCATCGATTGGAGTGCTATGTCATGCGCCATCTTTTTAGTTTTATAAATATTAAGAATTTCTGCTCTTCTAGATTACTAGACAGGATAGGGGCTGGACATTGGAAAGAGTAGAGAGTATATATATATATATATATATATATATATATATATATCACATGAGAAGGATTTTGCTCATTCTACTGTTCATTTTTAAGCAATTGGATTTCCAAATTAAACCATATTTCATTTATAATATGAAGCACACATTAAACCATATATCAAGCCCCACCCTTTGCCTCCTTAGAAGAGACCTGTTCTACTTTGAGAAGCCAGTTTTACATCTGTGTCTGCTCTGTGTCGAGTCCTGACACATTCAAGCTTATGGACTCTTCACATGAGGTGGCATTTGACCCTAGATGCATCTGCTAGTTCCCTTGTCCATGGGAGTCCAATACATATATGATCCTTCTTCCTTTTCAACTTTTTTGGCAAGTTATGAAATGAAAAGACCCAAGGAAAAGAGAAAAGCCTGTTATCAGCCGCAGTGGTACAAATTTTATGCCTGGAATTGTGACGCAGTGACTTTCCTTCTTGAATTGCCGGGGAGCTCATTGCCCAAGAGAGGGGCCTTGGAAAGCATCATGGACTAATCTGAAGGCAAGCATCAGCTTATCCGGGTAGCTCACCTCCCTTCAGATTGCAGGCACTCACTCATGGAGTGCGTGTGCAGGAAATCTTACAGCTTTAAGTACTCTTAAAGGCTATGTACTCCTGGAGTGAACCAACATTTGGTGTCATAATTAAGAGGAGAAAATCATATGCACTACTGCTCTGTGATAATTTATACGATTCCCCCGTTACTAAAATTATGGGTAACTAGTATTATAAAGTATTATATGCCATCACTTATATTATTTCGCATATTCATTTACTTTTCATATCAATCCTATGAGGGTCCTGCAAATGTCCCTATGTTAGGGACAGGGTCAACGCACATCATTCAATAGCCAGAAAATCTGGTTATTGCTTCTCAGCCCTCAGTGTTGTCTCCAAGAGATAAGATGTTGTTTCTTGATAAGCATTATGGTTTCTTACAGAAACAAAAGCCTTTGATTTTATAACTACATTTGATCCTGCCAAACGCAGATTTCTTGATTTCAAATAATTACTACATACTAATTACATATTTGTGATCGTCAAACTTCCATTATGTAGAATCTAAAACAAATTTGGATGTGATTCTCAGGTAGGTGGTAGGAACAAAGGTCAAGAAACACTTCTTTGTTTAAGTGGGTGGGTGGAAATATAAGCAGGCTAACTTTTTCTTCCTATAAAAAGCTTTGCCTGCAACTGAAGATTTTTCACATGTATAATTATAATTTTTGATATTCTTCATGGAAGATTTGCCTTCATAAGGATTATAGGTTTTAGAGTATTGGATTAACTTTCTTCTCTCATTCAATTCAGAAATTAATTACTCTCCGATTTCTCTCTATGTAGTTAATGTTGGTATTTGACACAAGGCAGATTTTTACAAGTATCTTTTTGGCAAACTGTGTTTTCTATAATTTTCTGCGAGCCAGAATTTCCCACAATGGAGACAGCGCTACCCCCATTAATCAAGGGCAGCATGTGTGTTATATAAAGTCATGTACACATAGCCATGGGGACTGGGAATAATTGCTAATGAACACCAATTTCTGACAGAGCATACAGCCTCAGACATCCCACCTTATCCCATTTCTCTCCTCATTCTCCTTCAGCATCAAACCCCTACAGGCCATTCTTCAATTTTCTCCTATTCTTTGGCCCCATCAAAATGCTGCTCAGACGCAGCCACCAGCACCAGACTGCTCATTTCCTGAAGATCTGGATTTCCTAGCAAGCAAATTTAGAGACAAAACTATTGCATCTGACTAGAGCTTGAGGTTCCCAAAGACCCCAAACCTCTGGAGACCCTCTTCAGATGCTAATATTCACACAAAATGCCTTGGACTCAGCTGGTTTTCACCTGCAGCCCTGACAGGCAGGAGCCTCCAGAATGAGGTCCTGGTTTCCATTAAAATAGGAAGGGCACGAATGGTAAATGGCAGAAATCTAGCAGGAGCTATGAAATTATTGAAAGTTGGCTTCTAGGCCGTTGAAACTAATTTCTATGAACACGACACATAGTGCGGAAGCCCCCTTATTAGTGTGTGTGTGTGTGTGTGTGTGTGTGTGTATGTGTGTGTGACTCATTTGAAATACTGACTTGAATTCTGTGCTATTGCCCCGACCTAAAATTATACAATGCTGCTGATTTTAAGATGCAACTCTCATTGTTAATACTCAAGTATGTTTTAAGCACGAGGAAAACCTGTCATGGAGTAGCTTGAAAAATACTAATGGATCATTTTAAACCATCTCTGTCTTCCTTATTTCATTGGTGGTGTGGGGAACACTGCTGAAATGTAGCACTACCATTATGCTCAGCAGTCTTACATCAGATTTCTGTTATTATTGAGTGTTGAGTGCAGCATTCATCCTACTCTCATGAAACACATTAGTAAATGAAGAACTATTTAGTGCACTAGCATATTCCAGCATTCAGTCACCTGGGTGTAAACCAGCGGGACCACTTTTCTTCAGGATCTCTTGAAACTACTGTAGAGCTGGGCCCTGCAATCCTTTTCTATCCATTCCTCCTTTCCAAGTGGTGTACTACAGAGGGCGCCACTGAGGGAAGGCTGTTAGAAGAGGCTCCTCTGGCCGAGTCCTAGAAGCCTGCGCCTGATTTTCAGTGCATAAGTCATTCGTGAGATCCTTTGCCTAACCAACACAATGATCTAAACCAGTGATTTCATTGTGTTTTAAGGTTAGAGATTCTTAAGTATAAAAGGTGTACTTATTCCAGATTTCAGATGCCTTGTCAGTTCCTATTGTTTTAGAATATATATATATATATATATATATATATATATATATATATATATATATAATATTATATATTTATATAAATATTATATAAACATATATATATATTATATTTAATATAAACAAATATATATATATATATGATAATAAACATTCAGGAGCATCTTAGGGTGAACTTTTATGTAATTAATGCCAATGCATTATTTTACATAAGAACGCCATTACAAATATCAGTATGTACAGGGCTTTTATTAGGTTTCTAGGGAGAATTTAGTATATTTCTGTATCAATTCTAGGACGCTTTTAAAATCATAGCTCTGTAGGAGTCCTCCATTTCTTCTCTTAATAAAGGAACTAAGAATGTAAAGGGAGAAATCTCAAGGTAAGGAGTCAGCAGTTTGGGCTGCATTCTGTCATACGTCATTCGACCTCTCCGGTGTGCCTCTTCCTTGTAAACTAAAAGTGATTTATCCCGGCCATAGTCATCTCCTAGACTCTAGGGAAAATGATACCCAGAAGTGATGACTAAAAATGTTCCTTGAAAATTATAAAACCACTATGCAGGGTGCCATTATTTACTAGATTAAAGTGACATCTTGTACTGTGACAGAGAATAAGAACTATGTACAGTCTATATTGAACTGGATAAAGAGCTTTGGGACCCTTGAAAATATATTGTTTAAGTATATTGAATAAAATTTCATAATGTCTCAAAAGTGACAAAGTTATTATTTCCAAAAATTCACCACAATACAGAATGCGTATAGGAACTTGATACAGGGATAGTACAGTAGTCATTAAAATCGAGGCAACTGCATGAAATCACAAGCAAAAGCTTTAATGTTGGCTTAAAAAGTAAAAGGGAGGCGGGAGACAGTACTTTCAGAAAGTCATCGAACTGCCCCCCACCGCCCGCCGCCAGCAAACAAACAAAAAAAGTCCATCTTCTACCCAGTGGCTGAGGTGGTTTACAATTGCGCAATTTCCCTTATGAATGTGGAATCTTTGCAGAAAATTCTTCCTCGTGTTTTAAAGTTTTTCTTCCTATGGTAAGATGTGGACCAGGCTGTTCTCATCTTTGAAAACATCATCACTCCCTGTCGCTGGCCCTCTGCTGCCCTAGTGGCCCTGGTCCATGTGCCCAGAGTGCGGAGCTGAGCGGAGGGAGCGGTCTGCAGTGTTGAGGAGAGAGAACAGGGAAAAGGACACGCCAGTGCCTTCCGTGATTGTCACGTCGCAGACTAGGTACTGAAAACCCTCGTTTTCTGTCTCCCGTGAGATTCCTCTTCTACTTTCATCAGACTTCAAGAAAAAGATAATTCAGAGAAGAGCCCAAACCTTTTTGTCCCGCTAACATTCAGAAAACAACTCGAGCACGTGCTTCCTGTTAGGCATGGTGCTTTTTTTGTAAGTACTAAACTTGGCCTGTGTACTGTTTGTAGATCAAGATTTTAAGTTTCAGGAACAACGATACTTTTGTTACTGTTGTTTAGCCCGGAGCTCTTCATAATTTGGGTGTGTCAATTATTTTCCACTAAGAGAAAGAATATGTGACTTCGTGTGTTATGAAATTGTTCTGTCTTCCACTTTAGTAAGCAAATAAATACATAGGGAGAAAATAATAAAATAGATAATGTATATTCCAGCAGACTTAACTGATTTATCATTTAAAACAACATTGGTAGTATTTAATAACTATTATAGATCAAAAGTTATATGTTTATATTTTCTTTATGCAGTTTATTTTAGCTATTAGACTTTACTGCAGAGCCTTTGTCAATGGACATTATAAAAATGAGAAATTACATTAAATTGGAGTAGGTTTTCTCTCTTGTCTATTTGTTGTTGATAAACTGATGTCATTTTCCACCTAAATTCCAAATTTGTTTTACTTCCCATAAGGTTGATCTTCAAATAGTTTCTTATACTCAAATATTTGTAGTTGTACAATGGGAAAATTGTGTGAAAAGGTGAGCTACGTGATCCCCTAGGGTGTGGAAGTTGCCAGTGATTTGGGAAAGCGATGGAAAAAAACAAAAACAAAAAAACAAAACCTGAGGCAGGTAATTAAGCTGCAACTCATCCCTCGTTTAAAGAATGAAGTATGCTATAAATGAATGCTAAGCCTTCTGTCCAAACAGAAAATAGTAACTTTTGCTTACCAGAAAAGGAGGATACAGCTCTGTGGTGTGCTTCTCCAGAAAATGGAACATCTTCAGAAAATTCATGGTTAAGTTGTAAGGATAGCTGCCACCCCCAGGAAGATGGAGTAAGATTTCTTCCTATTGAAATACAAGATGTGGGACATTTTCTTGGAGTAAGGCTGAAATTTAAATTCTGTGTTATCTGACTTAACATACAATCTAAGAGGGCTTCAAAAGGCCTGCGTTTCCTTGCTCTCTCCAGATATGCCCCTCACCCAGTGGGAAAGGCTCTCCACCCGGTCACCTCTCCTTTAGTACAAATATAGCAGCTGCATTCCTCCCAGGCTTCTACCTAGTGGCTTAGGGTACATTGTGCCTGCCTGCAGATTTATTCAACAATCACTTCTCATGAGAATCAATGATCACCTCCTCCTTTCTAACTCTTACAAAGACTGCCTCCCACACTCTTTAGTGACTCAGTTTGTTTCCAAGTGTGACTCCACTGTGGCCCTACTTGCCACGTGGCGGTCTCTTCCTCTGGGATCTGAATGAGTGTACAGGACTAATAAACTTCTATTGATCTCGTCTACACAGTGTCACGTGTTAGGCAGGTGGTTACATTTTTAGGATAAGGAAAGAACTTTTTGTTTGCTTGTTTGTCTTGAGATAGTCTCACTCTGTACTCCAAGCTGGTCCTGCACTCACTATATAGCCCAGGGTGTCCTAGAACCCACAGTAACAGGTGGAATCTCAATCCATAGTTCTGCTGCAGCCTCCAGAGTGCTGGGATTACAGGTGTGTGCCGCGATGTCTGACTATGTGGTACTGGGTGATTGCCTGCATTTAGATGACTTCAGTGAGTTCAACAATAGAGGAAGTCTAGGAATAATCAGTGACCCTGAATTAATTTGTTTGTCTGTCTGTCTGTCTATTTGGTTTTTGAGACAAGGTTTCATTGTGTAATCCAGGCTAATCCTGAACTTACTATGTAGCCCAGACTGGACTTGAACTCATGGCAAACCTCCAGCCTCAGACTCCCCAATGCTGGAATTGTGACATGTGTCACCATGCCTGGCTTATTGATGTCAGAGAAGGGAATCTGGTGCTTTGTGCTTGCCTGACAAATGCTTTAACTTCTGTGATATGCCCCAGCCCAGTGACCTTGAATTTAAAACAACATTAATTAGTTGATTTGAATACTGGGGGAAATAGACTGAGAAAATAATGAAGTGAATCTAAGAGATTTGTGAAACTATGACAAGCTTTGTTTTATGAGAATCAGTAAAGGAGAAGGGAAAGATATTATAAATGAAATTTTTTGTGATGAAATTATGACTGGAATGTTTCCAAATTTTGCATAAGACTATACCTAAAGGTTGAAGGAGTTAGCAAATATAAGCACAATCACTTTAAAGAGATCCACAGGTGGATCAAAATAAAACTTTGAAAACTAAGGAAAAGCAAAACTCTCAAAAGCAGTGATAAACACGTTGTCTATAAAGAAAAACAATGTGAGAGACAGTAGATTATTAAGAAGTCTGTATCCTGCAAAGATAACCACAGGTATCAATACATTCATTGGTAAGAGAAAAACTAATAGAATATATTAGCAGCAGCATTAACCTAAAATAGTGGTTACATTCTTTGAAAAAAAAATGATAGAAACAATCTTGGAGAATCAGGAAATAACAGAAAGAATAATAAAAAGATTATAATATAGGTAAATGAAACCTTTTTTATTTTCAAATTGAGTTTCCATATTGTTTGAAGAAGATAAGCCAAAACTCTGTCTGATACAGTTCTAATTGTATGTAGGGGAAATATCTAGGAAAATTACACACCAAATTTCTATAATTGAATCAAAAAGGACTTCTAACAAATGTTTAGATAAAGCACATAAAGTGCAAACCCACTTGAAATTAGGAAAGATAAAATACCAAGAACATCAGAAAACAAAAAACAAAAAGTATGGACTTAAGTTTCAACATACCAATAATTGCATTATATGTAGTAGTGCTTAATACACTAAATTACATTTAAAGTAAATTGTAAAGTAGATTAACAATTGTATCCAATGTATTCTAAGAAACTCAGATCAAATCTAGTGATTTGGATAGACAGAAAATTAAAAGTTATTAAAAAACAAAAGAATATTAAAAGATGGTAGAAGTTATTGTTACTAAAGTCAGAAAAAATAGACGTGAAATGAAGAAAATTACAAAGAGGGCCAGGTTTAATCTTAAAAGATCCAATCAAACAGGGAGGTGCATCTGTTCTAATTGTGTTTGGTCCAGTAGAACCACAACATAGGGAAAGCAAATAAATTAACAGAGATGGAAGTAAAAATAGGCAAAAATTGGAGTTGAACACATCAGCACTGACTTCTGAAACTATTCAGACAATTGACAGGAAATCAGCAAGCAGAGATAAGAACTCAACAGTAGCATCAGCTCAAAGGATCTAACTAACATTTATAAGATGAGCCAGCACACAAAGCAGAATTTATGTTGTTTTGAAATCCAAGAAATAGAAAGCAAGTCATATCATACCCTAGACCTTAAAACAAACTCAGCTGACTTGTAAAATTGTCATGCAAAGCATGTTTTCTGACAGCAATGGAAGTAAAGTAGAAATCTATAATAAAACTAACAAAGGACTCCAAATATTTAAAAAACTAAGAAACACATACCAAAAGGACTCATGTTAAAAGAGGATATAGTGTGTATGTGTGTGTGTGTGTGTGTGTGTGTGTGTGTGTGTGTGTGTGTGTTCAAGTAACTAGAAAATATTTTATTTGTAATCAGTATTTTTCATATTAGAGAAAGCATGCAATGTTTAACTTTCTGAGTCTGACTCACTTCACTAAACATAATGGTGTCAAGTTGTATCTAGTTGCCTGCAAATAATTCAAACCTATCTGTGTTTACGACACAGTAGTTCTCCATTGTGTATCCACACTACATTTTTCATATCGATCGGTCTACTGTTGCATACCATAGCATCTTCCAATATTTGACTATTTCTTGGATGCACCGCTCTAAACATGGATACACATGTCTCTCTGTAGTATGTTGTTTTTAACTCTTTTGGCAAGACACCAAGAAGAGGTACTGCTAGATTGAAGAATGTCCACACTGCTTTCCTTACTGGTCGTATCCATACACAATCACACCAGCAGTGGAAAAGGGTCTCTTTCTCCTCACAATCTTGCCAGTACCTGTTGCTGTTTGAGTTCTTGAAATAAGCCAATGTCACTGGGGTAAGAGGATATCCGAGAGTTGTTCTGAGGGGGAAGGAAGGTGAAGTGATATGATATATAGGTGCACAAAGTTCCCAAGCTTGATGTAACTTTCTGAGTCTGACTCACTTCACTAAGCTTAATGGGCTCAAGTTGTAGCCACTTGCCTGCAAAAGAGTCAGATCTATGTGTCTTTTGTAAATGTACTAAAAAAGGTGAAAAAATAACTAGAACATAGGCCTAAGATATGAAGAGACCTTTCACCAAGAAGGACATGCACAGGATGAACAAACCCAGTAACAAAAATTTAACACTGCTAATTATTAGAGGGGGTGAGGAACGAAGTGGAGTGAATACAGTCATGAAAAGGCAAGACTAGGGATTGTTCTTGCAGGGGAAATATTAATCACGACTGCATCAGTATGGATAGCATAGTTCTTATATCACCATGTAGTTTTGAAAGATGTTATTGGAGGTGATAGGATATAAAGACGTGGGTTCTTTCTATATTATTTACTTCAGCTGTATATGGATATACAAGTATCTCAAACATGAAAAGTTTAAAATAATTATATCTGGCCCTTTCCTCTTAGTTTGACTTCCACATTTTACATAAGCTAATATGCATATAATTGCATAAAGATATATGTGAAATTTCAGAACAACCTTCACTGTATCGCACTCCTCTCCAGGCACAGAATTCCTTCCTGATCCCAATTTGCAACTGTCAGTTTTATGAAGTTCACACTCCTTTGGCTCCTTAATGAGTTATCTTTATCTTATGGGTGATACCTTCTTGATGAATACAATAATACTTTCATGAAATGCCACCTCTTAGAGAAAAGATCTCACAGGCTAGACAGTATTCAGACCTAAATTGAGTCTCAATGGGCAGTAATGAAGTTCATATGAAATCACCCAATAATATGACTTATAAAAAGAAACTCAGAAGGATAAAACTTAAAGCTCGTTCATCATATCAGTAAACAACATTGAATTTAAAAGGGACCGCCTGCTTTTGCCCAAGGGGTTCTGATAGCTTTTGATTTATCACCTTACATTAGCAGCTTTCCATTTTCTTTAAATATACAGCAAGTTCAATTCCCAAATCAATATGTGTGGTATTGTACTGAATTTGAGAAGAAACGAAAAAAAGAAAAAGTCATAAAATGCAACTCGCAACCTTTCATTGAATGACAGCCATACTAAAAGTCTAGAGATAATGAAGTGCCGGAATTTCTACCATTTTTCCCCTCCAAAATTTATCACTAAGAATTTCAAAGTCACTCACACATGTAAGACCAGAGACTTTAAACATGGTCAGCACTTATGATTTCATTTCATACCTTTATTGCTTTGTTAATACTACTTTGCTGGACTAGGCTACTCCTGTTTATCTGGTTAACACATCAGTCATTAGTTCCATCAAATGTTCTTGAATGAGTCCATGTCCCCTTTATCCACGAAGTCTTTCTTGACTTCTTAAGAATGCAGCAGATGATTTTGGATTCTTTTTTTGTCTTTTGAGACATATATCAGAGCATCCTACCGTATTTGTGGAATGTATCTCCTCTAGACTAAGTGACTTGGAAACAGGAGCAATGACCTACCCGTTGACACTCTCCCAGCCCCGCAGGGCTTTACACATTGTATTCAGTTGGTGGCTGTAGAATCAGGGGTGTGGTAAAACATTTGTGTGCTATAGTCCTCAGAAAGGTTTGAGGAGATCATTCAAATACCCAAGTCATAAAAAAATCTATTAGATTTTTATTACTAAGAATTCATTTTGAATTCAATTGGTGTCAGAGAAGACATGATTCACAGAATAGTTTTCTCTGAGTATTTTCCTAATGAGGAAGGTGGTTTTCATGGTTATGTTGTTACTACAAGATTATCAGTGTCATGAGGACAGGAGTCCCCGTGTTGCTACTCACAGAATAAACCCTCAAACAGTGAATGTAGAATGAGTCATTAGGGAAGCTTGGAAAACACCACAGAGAAGTCGTGTCCAATGGATGCAAAGAATGTTCTTTATTCACGATCATTGCTTCTCTCCCCTGGCTTATTCTCTGAGGCACTCTGCTAAATGCTTTGCATAAACTCAACATCCCCAGATAATCCTGTAAGGCAATTTCTGTTTTAAAAGTGATGCAACTGAGTCGTATAGAGGTTATTCATAAAATTAATTTAATTAATTAAGCACAAAGTCAAATGGATGTGTGAATGAGAGAATCAGGCATGGAGCTCAAAAGACGTATTCCAAAGTTTTTGCAGATGATCACCACATTAGGTAATTGGCTTAGTTATTTATTCATTGCTGGGACATAGAACCTGACACCCACAATTTAAAGGAAGAAAGCCTCATTTTAGTTTACAGTTTCAGGTGGTGTCAGTTCATTCAAGGGAGGCTGGCAGTGTTGTAAACACGCAGCAGAGACCTGTGCGAAGGAAAGCTGTTCACCATCTGGCGACAGGAAGCAGAGTGAGAGAGGAATGGCAGAACTGGCAGATGTCCATCCGGGTCAAGCCCCAGTGGTCCCCCTCTTTTGACCAACCCCGACCTCTTCATGGTACACACCTCCGTAGGTATTCCACATTTTCCAAATACAGGAGACTTACGAGGGGGCATTTCAGATCCAAATTTTAATGGTAACACGAATCTGGTGGTAAAAAGAAAATGAATATGATATGATATCTTTTCTTCACAGATGAAACACCAAGTTTAAAGATGGTTGTGTAACTCGCCCAAGATTACCTGCTTGTAAATGAGGGAGCTAAATGATTTTTAGTCAAACCTAGGGGCTGTGAAAAGGGCTCTTGCTTCAAGTATCTTTTATTCCCCTTGTTTTTACTTGTATATATGTGCGATTCACAACAGTTACATTGAACTTGGAGAATTTTGTGTACATATATATCACATCTGCTTCACATTCCCTTCCTTTCCCCATTTTTACATTTAGGTTTGGAATGTTTAACTCAGCACTGCCTACCAGTCAGTTTTGCTGGACTTCAAAGTCTCCAGACGTGCACGAGGATGCTTGCAAATGCGTGATTGCATTATCTGTAGTTGTAATCTACTGGGTAATGTAGTGAGTGTGTGTGTGGGTTTATATGGACAAGGGCATGAACTTACGTGTATGTTTTTTTTTTTTTTTGATGACTGGAACGTCTTGATGTTAGTGTAAGACAGATCTTCCTAGTAAAGAATGAAGAGTTGGCAAGAATCCAAACTCTGGTAGAACTTGGGCATCATACTTTGCCGCTGTATGTGCTCCACTGGAGTTCCAGGATTGGAACCAGAAATAGCAGAGGTAACACGGAGAGTGGAAAAGATCTGCTGCCTGTTGTCTGTAAAATTTTCAGGCTGACTTGATAACTGGAAAAGGGAGTCAATTTTCTGATCTTTTCAAGTTCTTGACAAAAGATAGCTGCTATTTATTTAGACATCTTTTTCTTTAAAAAGTCATGGGTAAAATGTCATAGGTTACATTATTAAGGGTGAAGAAGAAGAAGATACCATGACTTACTAGTGACACTGAATATTGAGCGAGATGGGCAAAATGGCAGGGGAGTCACCCGCTCTGTGGCGACAGATTCAGACACAGAGGAGATGGTGCCAGGAAGCCATCTGCATTCTTAAATATTGAAAATAAATCCAGCTATTCCTTCTTTTTTTGTTCACAGAATAAACTATTCATTGGAGAACACTTAATAAAATTAAAGTTGACATAGCCACCAGAACATTATAAAATATCTTTTCGTCATCCTCACATGAGCGTGTATTGCCAAAGAAATGCCAATTTAACCAATTTCCTATTATTGAAAATTTCCTGTTCTATTTTTCTTTTAATGAAGATAATGTGGATATTAAAATTCTTTCCATTTTCAAATTATATTTTAATTGACAAATCATAGTTTTATAAGTTGTGGGGTATAGTGTAATGTTTTGATGCACACACACACACACACACACACACACACACTCACATGGAATGACTAAGTCAAGCCAAATACATAGTTATTTTGTGGTGAAACATTGAAACTTTCCCTCTCACAATAGTTTTGAAACACAAAGTATTATTATTTTATTATAGTCACCCTGTTGTATAATAGATGTCAAAAATGTATTTCCTCTGCTTAACTGAAACCTTTTACAACTCTTTCTATCTCCCTCATCACATTTCAGTACCCATCATTCTGTTCTCTTCTCCTGTTTGATTCCAAGTCATCTTTGACCCCAACTTTAATTATTTTCTTAAGATACACCACACAAGCAAAATTAATGAGTCGAAGAGTAACCATATGGGATGTTTTAAAAAGCTATTCATAACTTAAATACCCTCTAAAAAGATTTCACAAGTCAGTGGTCCCCAGTTATTATCTCCCTTGTAAACATTAACATTACATTTTTTATTTCTATAGGTGAAAATTATAAAGCCATTTTAATTTGTATTTAAGAAAAACAGTCCTTTACTCACTTTTCAGTCGCTGGGACACAGTGGCCAACCTACAACTTAAAGGAGAATTTCCATAGCTCACAGTTTCAGTCCATAAGCGGTTGTCTGTCTTTAAGAAAGAAATGGCATGGGAGAAGGGTGCTGTGGAAAGAGATGTTAACTTCAGAGCCATCAGGAAGCAGAGAGAGAAGGGAGACGTTGGTGACAATGGATGACATTCGTCCCGGTCTTGCGCCTAGGGTCCTACCTCCAACAAGGCTCTCCCATCTAACAGCGTATTCAGCTACTGAACTCAGCAAGCACGGATCCATTGATGAACAGGGTCCATTCAATCGCCACTCAAACACAGGAGCTTTTGGGCGGAAGTTTTCAATCTGAATCAGACAATTGAGAGGTTTGCATGTGCTCTGAAATTACCAGATTGGACTTCATGGCTACTAGCTCTGTGACCTCAGAACATGTGTTGGTTTCTCCAAATCCATTATCTAAAGTGGGGCTCATAAACGATGCTTATATTGCAGTACTATTAGGAATACATTCAGCTAATATGCATGAAGTGTAAAACACACTATAATTCTCTAGAAAATTAGCTTCCATTCTTCCAAATACTACTTTTTCACTGTCTGTGAAGTTAAGCATTTCAGTATGTCCATTAAAAATGCATAGCTTGGCTTTGACTTTTTTTTCTTACTGATTTGTAAAAGTTGACCAAATATAAAAGATGGTAAATATTCAAGACGCCTATATTTTAGGTGTTTTTACTTGGCTTCCCCTCTGCCATTTAATATTGACAGTATTCTGCTGTGTACAAAGTTAGCTCTCAGTTCTGTTTCCAAAACATATTTAGTTCTCTGTGCTTTCCTGGCCCCTCTTGAAGTAAAACATGGTCATACAACTTGTTTCAGAATGACATGTGAGGGATCATGATTGTGGTGGTTTGGATCTGGAATGTCTCATAAAAGTTTATGTGTTTGGATAATATGGATTATCCATGGAACCATGTGCTGTTAGGAGATGGGGGCCTGGTCTGGAGGGGTGGATTATAGGTACACGTGTGGTGGAAGACAGGTGTGTGTGTCAGATTAGGAGCTTAATCCTGGTAGGGACAGAAGAGTGAAGTTGAACCCAGAAGGGTATATTACAGGGATAAGGCCTGGGAGGACAAATGCAACTTCTTCCTTTCCTTTGGGGACTTGGCTTTGTCCTGCCATGCCATGAGTAGCTCTGTCTCCAGCTCAGGCTCTGGCCACAGACACGGCTCCAGCCTGACCATATGGTGGCGCCATTTCTCAGCCTCCCATCTGCGAACTTACAGTGTTCTTCTGAAAATGTGAACTAAAGTAAACTTTTCTTCTTCTAAATTGTGCATGTTGGGCATTGGGTCATAGCAACCAAAAGGAATTAGCACAATGACTACGTCTTTTCTGGGTAAATGCTTCAATATGAGCTTCTGTGCCGATGGAAACTCCTCACGTAGGCATGAGACCACGTTAGCCTTGGTTTCTCACTAAAGTGACTGGCACTTTTCTGCTTGCAAAATACACTTTGTTGTGTTGGACTACTAAGGTATGGGTACTGTTTAGTACTACAGCATAATCTAATTTATTATAATTGATGCATTGATGTTCTTGTTTTGGTTATTACTCATTTAAATAGAATCACCTTTAGCTTTCTCTTCCTTTAATATACTGCCTTTGATATAATGCAGAAAAAGTCCAGGAATATTTTTTCTGAGTATTAGAGGGTCTCAAATGGGTTGAATGGCTTTTTGAAACACTAAGTTACTTGCATATGAATGTTTTAAGCAGAAATTATGGCCGTATGTCAGGAATACTGTGTAGTTATTGTATATTATATGAATAATCAGAGTAGTTGACCTTTAAGTTTCCTTCCAGCTGTTTGGATATTAAGTATAATGCATAGTTACTACTCCCAGGAGACATGTAAGGTACCTTAGTAGTTGTAAAGACAAGGTAGAATCCAGGAAAAAATATGCCAGCTTTTTCACATAAGGAATGATAAACATACACAGAAAATAATCCCCACTTTATGAAATAGGTGTCAGTGTCCATAACTGCATATTAAGGTTCTCTGCTGCAAAACGTCTCTCCCATAACTCAATTTGGTTCAAGTACTATAAAATAAAAGAACACACTCTTACATACTTCAGTAGGTTCTCTGTGGAAAATACTTTCTGTTGTTCCTTTCTGAGTTCCGTGGGTTAACAGGTGAATGACAGGTGTGAGGGAGAAGGAGATTCCTGCTGGGTCCATGCAAGGGAGTGGTTCCTAAAACAACATTAATTAAAGGGAATGATATTTCTCACCTTTTCTAACCAGTTCATCACTTTAAGGAGTTGATGTGGGTGGAGGGCAGACTCTGAACCAATTCTTGCATCATCAATTTCCTGTATTCAAAATGACCTTGACAATAGGACGTTGTCCTTCAAGTGGGGCCCTACTAGGCATTTTTCACTTATGGCTCCCAGTCTCTTTCTGTGCTTCACAGAGTTCTTGAATTTTTTGCGGGGAGGAGGGGAGGGAAACACTTAACATGTAAAAAAAAAGCAGATAATTGGAAGAAGTGTGTGAAAAAAACTTAAAATTGTATATTTAAGTTCTTTGACGCAAAGCACCGAAAAGTAATGTTCTTTTAAGTTTATGTTAGCATGATTAAATTTTAGTATGTCTGCTTTTGTTAATCTCAAAATATTTTAAAGGAGTTTTTTTTTTCTGTTATAGCGAATTTTTAATGCTATCTTGTCAGTTTTTTCGGCTTGTGCATCCACCTGTGCCTGTGACAGGGATGGCTCTGCACAGACATGATGTGTTGAGGAAAGTCGGAGAGAACTCACACTGAGCCCTCCGCTACCACTGATGCTATCAATATCTAACTTTGGAACGTCTATAAAATGTCCTTCAGACTTTTAATAATGATGATATGTCACTAATTCATTTACTGGCTTCAAAATCATAGGAGAAAATATCGTGGAATATATAGCAATGTTGTCATTCACATTCACTTTATTTTTAAATTACAATGCATTTTAAAAATTTACATATATATTAATTGTACTTCTCCTGCCTTCTCTTCCTTCTTCTTTGTCTTTGCAGTCTCTCCAAGGGGCCTCGCAGTCTCTTCTGCAGAGTTCTATAGCATCCCGTGATCTGTCGGTGTTGAGAGACAGAATTCCCCAATGACGCAGGTAGCTGATGATGTAACTGCTCTGTAAGCATCCACTGACCGTACCATAGTTAGTAGAAGAACTGCTGCCACCATTTCTGGATAAAATAAATCAAGTTGGTTATTGATTGACTTTCTCCATTATGATCTAGAATTTTGGTTTTGAGGGGATTGTCTCAAATATATATCTTTTTACTATAGTTCAGGCAATGTTTTATTAGAAGGAAAAATTGTGTATGTGGATCCAAACGGCTTCTGTCTTAGAGAAATTCTGTTCAGTTCTTTTTTAATCATGGTGATGTATGGGTCAACTTCAAGACTGTGGTGCTTACTTCCCTATTTATTGCAATAAATATGTTTATTTGTCACAGGTGTGTTGTAGGAAATCAAACTTGTAATATTGAATTAGGTGACTGTAACTTCAATTCTTATTAACTCAATAACTGTAAAAACTAATCAGATTCTTCTGAACTGAGGATGCAGCATCTGTTTTCCCACTTTCAGGTACAGTGCGGTTACTCTGAGTATTGACTTCAATAATACTTTAAAACGCTACAGGGAATCTTAACTTTGTCCTCAAAGTGGTGATTAATCTTTTAACTAACCCTGAAGACCAATTGGCCACTGTTGGTTATTATGTGAAAGAAGAAGAAGAAAGAGGATGTTGAGATTTTTTTCCTTGAACATAATTTTATGTTCAGATTTTAAATATAAGAAGTATGAGATAAAATATATTTGAAAAAAATTTGAGTAGTGCAACAAATGTGAATGATAGTTTTCATTTATCTGTAATTTTTGAACTAAGATCATTTATACATCTACTCATTCATATATTTATGCTCATATTTTCATTGTTTTATTTAGTTTAAAATTCATTAATTATGGTAGTTATTTTCTATTGCAAGTCCCTCAAAAATAGAGTAGTATTTTTTGATGATTAAAAAATACTTATCCTATGTCTACCCTAGAATAGTGCTAATATTATTAAACTATCTACATATTAAATGAAGTGTAAAATTTCTGAAATTTTTATGTTAAAGTAAATCATCGATATTTAACTCTTTTATAAAATCTTGTGATACTTTCTTGGTAAACATAAAGTAGAACACACAAAGCGCATACCTTTACAGACTAAAATTTAATTGAGAAACACAGGAGCCAGAAAACAAAATAATGTAAGTAACAATCCAAACACCAATTAAGATTGTTGTGTGAGATTAGGTAGAGAGATTATTATAGCCGAGTGGTAGCATATCCTTACTATATGCAAAGCCTTGGATCAATTCCCAGCAATAAAAATTAATTAAAAATAAAAACGAAAGTACATCAAGGATACTACTGCTCAATAAGTTAATACGTATTTATATAGTGGCCTTAGTTTCTTATTCATCACTTGGACAAAATGGCCACCATCCATAGCTTAAGGAAGGAAAGATTTATTTTAGTTCATAGTTTTAGAAGGTTTTCCATGTTTTATTCATGGGGCTTCCAGCAGTGATGGAAGCACACGGCAGAGGCTGCAGAGCTGCTCACTGCATTGCAGACAGAAGCCAAGTAAGGCAGGAGCCAAGTGAGGAGTGAGTTGATACCTGGAGACTCAAGCAAGCCTAGGGCCTTCTCACCAAGAAGCTGTGATGATATTTTTCCAGCTGTTCTGCATCCCAGACAGGAGATTTCCATGGCTGAGCAGCCATTGTGGACCATCTCTATTCTTGGATTTGTACGCCTTCCTAATAGATTTTTTTGTGATAAAACCTGTAAATTCTGTCTTTTGAAATAACCCAAACTAATACAATCACATAAGGAACTTCTGAAATGGGCTACGAGACAGGACAATTATCTGTAGGTCTTGATTTGAAAATTCATGAGGGCAGAACGAATAAGCAGATCAGCAGGCACGACATGCTTTTATGGAATTTCAAAACTTCCTCCCACATGGAAGCAGGTGGATGGGGAGAATGTGGGACACCCTTTGCTGTCCCTGCAACCTAGGGTGAGATCAATGCTACTATAGACCAGTGCTGTGCTCAGCAAGTATTGTTCATAACTCACATGAATTGTTAGGCTGTTATCAAGGTAGTTTTACTACCTGAATGCATTTTCTGATGTTTTTTCCTAAAGCTTTTAACTCTTCTTTTTCCATACTTGGAGAGTAAGATCCAATGATGAGACAGCAGAAGACTCTAAGACTCAAAACCAAAGGAGATCTGCGTTCAAAAGAAAACACCAAGTATCATACTTAAATCACAGTTTCATTGCAGTGGGTGATTCACCAGGTTTGCTTTGGATAGTATGCAGTGACCTAAGTCATGAAACCTTCAAAGTTGCCTTCCTTTATGGAAGCCAGGCATAAAAGACAAGTCTTTGGAGTTTTTGGAAAGAAAAAAAAATAGCATAAATGACAGAAGCAATGATTGAAGGCCTTGACTTTATTAAATGTGTTTGAAATGACAGCAGCATTTTTATTGGCTGCAAATATTACTAAAGTTAAGAAGCTCATTAGTATTGAGGTTTTGATTGTTTCTACTTTTGATGATAAGTGACGTGAACATTTAAGAGAGATTGCAGTTCATAGTTGGAATGCATTTCTCTTGGCTAGCACCATAACTAGACAAACTCATGAAAGAACAGAAGATTTCAAACCCCAGTCATTAGAGCTTAGTTATTAGTTACTATGGTATTAAATCCAGGTTGATGCATCTACTGATGTTGACAAGGGAGCATACTTGTTTTTGTGCAAGGTACTTTTCAGAAAAATGTGCATAAGGATATGTTTGATGTAGTTTTATTGCCAACCAATGCCATAGCTGGAGAACTATTTAATCTTTAAATGATTTTGTATCAGGAAAAAAATGTCAATTTGTGTTAATATATACATAGGCAGAATGGCTACCATGATTGGATAGCTCTCTTGTTTCTCTATTTGAGTCAAAACTTTTACTTCTGATCTTGAGTCCACATGCTATGTCATTCATAGTGCTGCTTGCTGACCAAAAGAATATCACCTGAACTCAGCATTTTTCAGGGCATGATTGAAATTGTCAACAACATTAAAGTACATGTCCGTTGTTCAAATCTGTTCATACAGATCTTTGAGGAACAGTTTGCAGTGTGCAGATCTTCTAAGACACCGAAGTGAAATGTCTTAAAAAAAAGTAGATCACTGGTCAGAGGTTTTGAATTCGAGAACTTTCTTTTAGAACAATGTTCAATGCTGGAAGGATGTTACAGTGGATGAAAAAGTTTCTTACTCATGCGATATTTTCAACCTGCTCAACAAACTCAAGCTGTCATTTCCGTAAAAATAACACCTGTGCTCAATTTGGCAAATACAGTGGCCACTTTCAAGCCAAACTGGAATTATGAGAGCAATGAGTGAATTAAGATTTTGGACATTTTTTTCAAAATCAGATTTTGAAAGAATCTGAGTTAAGGTCTCAATGGGTATATGCACACCTCTTTCAGTTTTCAAAACATTGCTTCCCAGACACCACAGAGCCTGAGAAAGAATGAATCCATAGTACTTTTGTGAATTGGCCAGATGAAATGACTTTCTGTGTGCTAGAGGAGGATCAACTACTTGAGATTACAAATGACAGTGGTCTTAAGACTATGTTAGAAGCAGCTTCAAATCTTCCTATATTCCAGAATAAAGTCAAGGCTGAATAGCCCAAGATTGCCACAAAAGCTTTAGAAAGCCAGCTTCCATACCCAACACCTTACTTTTGTAAAGTAGGATCTTATACAATGCCATTAATAAAAATGAAAACGCATAATATACTAGACATAGGCAACACGCATCAGGTCTAATTGCTTCCCATTTTCCTCAGATGGAACTGGCCAGGAGTTGCAAGAAAACAAGCACAGACATCTCGCTGATTCTGCATGGTGGTGAGTCATACAGTGTTATGGTATATGTTACAATGTAATACTAGTGCTACTGCTATTACTACTACTGCTACTACTACTACTACTACTAGAAATATTATGCACCATGAATGAAGTGACTTGGAATAATCTGGAAGCCATCCCTCCGGTCCATGGAAATATATTATCCCGCATGATACCAAGTACCCTGTGTCAAAAAATATCAGGGACCACTGCTATACAAGATGAATTTACAAATAAGAAAAAGTGTGCATATCGTTTTTTGAGACAGGGTCTCACTCTGTAGCCCGGGCTGGTCTTGAACTTGCTATGTAGCCTAGATTTTTCCCTGTATCAGTCCCCTGAGTGCTGGGATTACAGGTGTACACCACCATGCCCAGGTTTATGTAGTGCTGGGAAATCAAACTCAGATCCTTGCACTTTCAGGGTGAGTGCTTTAACCTCTGTGCCATTCCTCCAGCCCCAGAAAATGAACCTATCATTTCTAAACTAAGCCACATGTGAAACTGAAAGGGGCTGCTAACTTAGCATGGTTGTTAGACAGCAGGAAGAGCTACACTCTTCCTGGTTGTATCCTTCAATCAATCAATAGAGGGACCGTGATACAGCTAATGCATTCTGGATACATTGGTTATGTGGTCAGGGATGGCTCCCTCATGTCACAGTACACAAAACGTAGAAGAGAAAAAAATGCTGGGCTGTATTCTTAAGGTTTGGCTCAACATCTATACTCCAGTATAATTATCTCTGACAGTCTGAGCTGAACTTTCTTTTTGTGTTTTTAGAGATGTTTTTCTTCCTTCACTTTTGTTGCATTAATGAACTTCTGTGGATACAATGCCTGACCTTCTTGAACTTTATGCCATCCACATTAGCAGTGAGAGTGTGTCAACAACTGCAGATCTGACCTGTGCTCAGTTTGACTTATGGAACTTGTCAACTTCTCTTGCAGAGCCAAGATTCTTTCTTTATATAATCTTAGCTATTATTGAATCTGGCTCCTTATTGCCTATGAAATTATCTTTTTAAAAAAAATAGCATGGTTATGGGACAAATGTTGGAGTGGCTCCTGCAGTAACAACATTTAACTGTAGCTAGGGAATGAGAATCAGAGAGAGAATTATTAACCAGGTTAAGCAGAACAATGACAACATGAAAGAAAATGGATCTGTGGGATGGATCGCAATGGAAAGACATCCCAGAGTACATGTAATTGTCTGAAAATAACGTAATAGAAATTCATTCTAAGGTGAGAGCAACAAGGATCCAAAGGAAAACAGGTGAAAGAAATATTTCAGAAGATGAATCCTCAGAAATTGACTCTTCAAAATTTGGAATAGGATATAGGTTTAACTGGGTTTCGTAAATCAGTGAATCCTCTAGTTGGTTTATTTTGTGATAGATTTGCCAAGGGGAAAAACTATTCGTAGTTTCTTCTTTGTGTAGAAGAAGAAGGCATATGTGAACATACTACATTATGATTTGTCAAATATAAAACAGTAAGAATCATCTTCTTTAGAGGAAATGAGGCCTTTTGTTTTTATATTGAGGATTTGGCTCAATACAAAGGTGCTGTGAGTTGTGGCTTGGACAGGTTAGCTAAACAGTTACTGTTCCAGTGAATTTTCTTCTCCATATGGTTTCAGAATAGGGTTGGGCACAGGGAAAATTTGTGTGACATTTGGAAGGTAGAAGTGAATAAGAAGACATTTTGTCATTGTTGTTCTTTGAAGGCTAGTATATGAATCATGGGAGTTCACAGGTGTCAGTGAAGATCTGCTGCTCAACCTACTAGTGTGCTGTGGAGCATGACATAATCTGGTGCATGCGAAACTAAGACTTTGCACATCTAAGACATGGCATGCAATAGCTATGTAAGAACAAAGAAAAAAGCAAGGTTAGTGGTCTGCTAGCAAAAATGATGATTTCCCAAATCAGTGTATGAAAAACAAAAACTTTAAGATTGTCATAAAGGAAATACTTATTCTCTATAGTCTCATAGATGACCTTTTTCTGAAGTCCAGAGTTTAAACCTGTATGTGGCTAAAGTCATTGCAACACATATTGAATTGATAATTAGACATGATATCTTACAATATTATAACATTTGTTTGTAAGGGTTGGTACTATAAAATAAAGTGCACTTGTAAATGTTCCAGTGAAAACTGTAAATATGGATTCCCTAAGTTTTCCTGTGTCCCCTTTTTTATTCAGTAAAATCAGCCATTCTCTTACTCTCTGAGGTTATTATCCTCTTGTCTTAAGAACCTGCAATGATTTTCCCTGAAGCATATTCCTTACAGAGGATGGCTGTTATTTCTCAGGTTCTGCATGTAAAACTCCCATTGCTTGTAGGCCAACAGCTAAATCAACCTGACAGTGCCTGGTAAGGTAAAGCACAAGGTGTGATACTCCAACAGGTACGATACACAGCAGAGGAAATGTACAATATTGCCAAGGTCTGGTTACAGCCGTCAAGAGAATAAGCAAGGGAATAAGTCCTAAGAGTTCTGAAAGAAGACAAAAAGTGTTGGGTGGTGATAAATATGTTGATATGGATTACTAACTAGTGATTCCATATTCAGTGTTGATTGAATAAGTGAGTCTAAAGTTTCTTGGCTAATTGAGACCTACACTAAATATCTGTACAAAGTTTCCCACATTAAATGAAGTTGAAATGCCAAAATTTCCTTGGGATGCCATATGGAAAGATATCTAAGAGCTTGGGGAGATCAGAATGCTTATTCACTACCTAAATGTATTTTGGTGGTGGTGAGGGGTGGTGGTTCCAGAAGAAATGCTTGTCGATAAAGCTATGGTAAAAACATTTGAACATTTGTAAGGAGAATTTCTTTTAAGAGGTTTTTGATGCTTGGTCTCAAAAATAATTGGAAATTACTGTCATCCAACGGAATCTTTCAGATAAATAAGGATGTAACATGTTTGGAGTGGTAGAGGCCACATAGCAGGGCTTAATCACTGAAGGAAAAGTAGGTGTAGTGTAATAGTGTGAATCTGACGGTCCCTCAAAACTTTCATGTATTTGGAAGGTGATTCGATTGTGGGGGTTAATTAGATCCTGAGAATTAACGTGTGGATTTTATGTGTCGTTAAGAGGTGGGGACCAGTAGGGAGGAGTGAATTATGGAGAGTGTGGCCTGGAGGGATATATCCCCACCCTCAGCTCCTTCTTGGCCTCAATTCTGCTTCCGGCCATGATGAGATTTCAGCTGGCATCTGCTAGGCCTTCCTTCAAGCCCATTGCTTAATGCCAGCTGGTGAGGAAAGAATTGAAACCTCTGAACTATGAGGTAAAGTGAATCTTTCCTCCTTAAAGTTATAGGTGATCAAAACAAAAAGTGACTAAAACAGAAAATAGTACTAAGAGTGGGGTCCTGGCTGTGACTTTGCCTGACCATGTGGCTTAGAAGCCCTGGGAATTAGTGGGAAGAGTTTGGAAAGGTTTGGAGATGCTAGCTAGCGAAGCTCCAGAGTATTGTAAGGTGAGTTTAATGGGTTATTCTGGCCTGAACCCAGAAGACAAGAATTCTGTTAGCATTGCAGATTGTAAAAGCTAGACTCAAGAGGTTTCAGATGGAAAGGAGGATTCTGCTGGTGGTTGGACTAGAGCTCATGCGTTTTGCACTCTGGTGAGACTTGTGTCTGCCCTTTGCCTGTGTGTTGACTCTGCTTGCAATTAGGATTAAAGGTGGTGAAATAATTAATCCAGTGGAGGAAATTTCAAGACTGCCTAATGTTCAGGTTACTGTATGGGTCGTGCTTGCTGCTTTTGGGCAACTCAATGATGAAGGTCAAGAGAAGATGCCAGAGAAAAAGGTTGTAAGATGTTTCTATATTTGTCAATGAGAAGGGGCCTAAAAAGTGGCAACAAGGAGGGTGTGGCTGCTGGAAGGATTGCCACTGGAAAGAGGCCAAGTGTTTCTCATCAGGAAAATGGGAGGAATGCCCTGAGGGCGTCTTAAAGATCAGCAAGTTCCCACCTGATTCTTTGTGAGTGTATTTTTCCCTGCTTCCATCACTTTTGGAAATCACACTCCTGCTTCTTTGGTCTTCCGTTGCAGACTCACACCCACAGCTCTCCAGGACGATCTTTGACTTTTCATCTTGGATTGGCATGGACCTTTCGTTCCTTTTCTTTTGATGCTTTCATTTTCTTTAACTCAGCTGGTTCTGTAGAGGTAGATGGCCACTGTTATTGTAAACACTTCTACTTCTGAACTTGCAAGTCAATGTAATAAACAATCTCTCATAATTATCTGTATAGATAGACATAGAAGGTAGGTAGACACGTAGGTAGATATGTAGATAGAAAGGCAGACAGGCAGATAGATACATGACAGATGATAGATTCAGTCCCTCTAGAGAACCTTAACCAATAACTCTTTTTGAGACAGGATTTTTCTCTGCAGTCCAGTCTGGTCCTGAACTCACTATGAAGTCCAGGCTGGCCCTGGACTCACTGCAATCCTCCTGCCTCAGCCTCCTGAGTACTGAGATTACAGGCCCAATAAAAATTCCAAGTCTGGAGGATACAAGTCTGAAGTGAATTACTTCATAAGTGAATCAATAAATCTTACACTTTTAATACCTTTATAGACTTAAGCAAATTTGCAGATTTAGAGCTCACTGAGTGAGGTAATATTTTCTTGACAATGTTTCCAGCTGGGCCTGGGGGTGCAGGCCGGCAATCTCAGAACTCTAAAAGGCTGAAGCAGGAGGTCCTCAAGTTTAAGGCCGGTTTATGAAATTAATAACTTAGCAAGAAAAGGTCTCAAAATAAAATCCAAAAAACAGAATGGACTGATGATGTAGCATAAGAGAAGGGCCCTGAGTGTCATCCCAGCACCTGAAATAAGAAAGGGTGATCTTGCAAATAATTATAATTCCATCTGTTTAATGACACTAGTCTTCCACAAAAATATTCATCAGATGGACTGTGCATTGATGACATGGAAATAATCATCCTTGTTGAGAAATAATGTTAGTTCTTAAAGACCTAAACTTTTATTGTAGTTTACCAGTCAGGAAAAGAAATGAAGGAAGGTCAGAAACCTAGAGGAGTTTTGACTTAGAATTTTAATAATTGGACAAGTTGCTACTCCAAATCATTTCTGAACTTCATGGTTGAAATAAATATACTTATATACTCATTTCCTAACACAATGGAAGGGTATGATGGTAGTGTGATGTCAAGAAATTTAAGCATTTCCTTTAGTATTACCATCATCTTATTTTTCATTCTAATGCTAATATAAGCTTTGCTCTAGATAGACCTTTTCAGTTATGATAACCATCCCAAATCAATCGACTGTAAGATAAAAAATATTGCCTCAGTGGGCATTTAATTGCACGTTTTCTTTCAAAGCTAAGAACTTCTTTTCTGGATGATTGGAGAGGATGAGCTCAGAGAGTTCAGAAGCATAAGAGGAATTGGATATGTCACTGTTGATGTGAAGATGGAGGAAGATGTGTGATGATGACCTCAGGGAGCATCTATGAGCTGAGAACAATCCTTACTAGTGGTAACTTCAGTCTTGCAACGACAAAGGGCTGAATTTTGCCAATAACAGGAACGAGTTTGGAAGGAGACTCAGAGCTCAGAATGTGAATGCAGCTGATGATTGCTTATACTTCAGCCTGAGCAAAGAACTCAGCTGTGGTGTTAGACACCTGACTAAAGAATTGTGAGAAAATGGATGAGTGTTGTTTTAAGCCAGTAAGGTTGTGATAATTTGTAAAGAAGCAATAGAAACTAACCTATGCAGAAAAATCCAAGTGGATTCTTTTCCTCCTATACAAGTAGTGAAACAATCCTAACAACACATTCCTGAGGGAATTGTAGCATTTATTACCACCATCAGAAACTTGAAAGCTGCCAAGTTGGTCAGTTGTAGTACTAACTTTATTCAGTTAAATTTTTGGCCGAAAAGAGACAGAACTTGAAGAATAATGGCAGATTATTATAAATTTAATGAGACCACAGCTCCAACTGTCCCTGATGGTCCAGATGATTGTTTTATTGCTATGGCAAATCAATCCATTCCTCTGCTATGTGTTTATGTATCTACCTAACAAATGCTTTTGTTTCTCTGACTCATCAGTAAGGATAAACAAGTAATTTTATTTTATCTGGCAAGACCAGGAATATATTTCTACTATCTTTTTTTTCCCCAGGTTACTTAGATTCTCTAATCTTATACAATAATATGTAAAGACCTATATTATCCCTCTGCACAACAACATTTCATGTTTTTTCCCAAACATGTATTATTTTATTAGTCAACTTTTGGTCACTGTAACAAATAACTGACATAACTGACTTATAAGGAGAAAACGTTTATTTTCAGTCATAGTTTTGAAGATTATAGGCTAATGTTAGTTGGTCTGTGGCGAGTAGAATATTTTGGCAGGGAGAATATGGGGAAAACAAAGCTACTCTCTTCACGGATTGATGTCAAAGAGAGGCGAACAGGGTCAGGGTCCGGCTAGCCGAGTCTAGGTCATGGTCTCCATTTCCCTGAAGATTTCTATTAGGCTCTACATTCAAATGGCTTCAAAACCTTTGAGCTATGACGGTCTGGGGACCAAACCTCTAACACATGGTGTCTTAGTCACTTTTTCATTGCTGTGACTCAATACCCTACACTCACAAACTTAGGAAAGGAAAGGTTTATTTTAGCTCACAGTCTTGAAGGTCACAGTCCATTCAGGGGTGGTCGGCAACAATCGAAGTACATGGCAGAGAGAGAGGTGGAGGCAGCTTCCCCGGACCAACAGGAAGACAAGCTGAGGCTAGTTGAGACTAGTCCCCATCCTCAGGAAGGCAGGTGCAGCTTATGTATCCTTTCAGGTCTCTGCCCAGTAACCAGTCCCTCCTGCGTCCAGGTGTGGCCACTACACACCGTTAATCCTAACTTACCTGTAATCTACCCCTCCAGACCAGACCCCAATCCACCAACATCACATGGTTCCATAGACAATCCACAACATTAAGATACATGAGACTTTTGGGGGACACTCCAGGTCCTAACCACAACACATGGATCTATGGGGAACATTCCAGTTCTAAACTATAGCAGTTATATTCTCACAAGTAGATCTGATGAATAGGAAGTGAAAAAAAAATCACCAATATGATTTAAACACCCAGAAGGTGGTAAATCTCTCCTTTTTTTTTTTTTTTTGATCGTTGCTTCAATTATGTCTCCTCTAAGTCTGGCCCTCCTGTTTTCTTTCTTTCTTTGTTTCTTTGTTTTTGTTTGTTTGTTTGTTTGTTTCTTTCTTTTTCAATAAGAATCTCTGTGATTACCTTCAGACCATCTGGATAATACAGTATAATGTTTGCCCTTTAAAATTTATTCACATCTGTAAATTTCTTCTTGTTAGGTAAAGTAATAAGTTCATAGTTTTGGGGTATGCCTCTTTGTTTTGATAATGTCCACCTCAATGAAATTTCTCAGGATTGTTTGATCAGAGGAAGTCAAAAAGCCTTTACAAAGTAAAGGGCAGTTACTATATCTGAAATTATTTACTATTAAGAACTATAAATAATACTTAGTGGGCTTGTTTATATCATAGAAAAAATTATTTGTTATTTGGGCAAGCTACTTCAATGATCTACTGAGAAATACCAAAAGATGTAAGTTTTGAATTGGGTCCCAGTTAGGAAAAGAAAGTTCTGTAATAGGTCCAGCTTGCCATCTAAGCTGATCTGCATCTTGTGCTATGTGGTCCATATTCAATAGAAAAAAATGTTGGGTAGGGATGCCTTGAAGGCTCTCATAGGGAAATCCCCTCGCAGGTATACAAGATTTTTTTTCCTGCAGGTAATGATTAGAATTTTGAGAGGCTACTTTCTGGTTTGTAATTGGGCCTAGAAGAGATAGAACAGGCGGCCATGGACCACCAGATTTCCATGTGAGTCACCTTCCACCTCCTCACTCACCCCCATAACTCCCAACATCTTCCCTTTTGACTCTATTTATATCTGGGATTTTCATATTATAGAAATCATGTGATACTTAATCTTCTGAGTCTAATTCACTTCAATAAGATTGACGATCTCAATTTGTATCCATTTACCTGCAAATGACTTAAATCTGTTTTTAAGGCAGAGTGGTATTCCACTGTGTTTACATACCACAATATTTTTTAGTGCTATGGTCTGTTGATAAGTATTTCAGCATCTTCTACAATTTAGCAATTATCGGTTGTGTTGTTATAAACAGGGTGGTACATTTATCCCTGCTACATGGAACTTTACCTCTTTTGCAAAGATACCCAAAGTATTTCTGGGTCAAATGGAATATCTATTTTCACTTTTTCCCCAGAAATCTCCATACTGCTTTTTGTAGTGGTTGTATCAGTTTACAGTCCCACCAGTAATGTAACAGGAGTCCCTCTCCCCTGCACTCTTGCCAGTATCTCTTGTTTTGGGGGTTCTTGATGTATGCCATTCTCACTGAGGCAAGACGCTATCTTAGTGTTGTTCTGATTGCATTTCTGTAATGGCTGCTGATGTTAAACACCTTTTCACGTATTTGCTGGTCATTTATATTTCTGAGAACTGTCCACTCATTTAATTGCCCATTTATAATTGGTTTTTGTTTTTTTTAGTGATCTATTTTTATTCCATTTTTTGTATATTTTTGTTTTAGCCCCCTGTTTGAGGTGTAGGTGGTAAAACATTTTTCCCATTCTGCCAGTTCTTTCTTCATCAGTTGACTGTTTCCTTTGCCATGCAGAGAATTTTTAATTTGTTATAGTTTAATTTGCTGACTCTGGGGGTTATTTCTTTGGCATTAGATGTTCTGCTGAGAAAGTCTTTGCCCAGGCCTGTTTCTTCGAGAGTTTTACTTATCTTGTCTTCCAAGAGGTTCAGTGTTTCCATTTTAGTATCTAGGTCTTTGATCCACTTTGTTTTTATTTTAGTACATGGCAATAGATGTGTGCCTGGATTAATTCCTCTGCTTATGGATAATCAGTTCCCTCAGCTCTACCTACGAAAGGGCTGTCCTTTCTCCAGTGTACATTTTTGGCCACTTTGTGAAAGATCAGATAGCGGAGGGTGCTTGAGGTTTTCTCTGCACGCTCAGTTCTGTTCCAGTGATCAACGTGTTTGGTTTTATGCCAATACCGTATGGTTTCTTACCACTATTCCTCTGTAATATAACTTGATGACCAGAATCGTGATGCCACCTGATTTTGTCTTGTTGCAGGGCTGCTCTGGCTATTCCAAGTCTTTCTTGGTTCCATATGAAGTTTACAGTTGTTTTTCTAGTTCTGTGAAAAGTGTTGCTGTTATTTTAATATGAATTTCATTGCATCTGTATATTAGCTTTGGTACTATGGCCACTTTGCCTGCATTAGTTCTGACTATTCAGGGACAGAGGATATCTTTCCATTTTTCTGAGGATACAAGGTATTTGTAAGTATATACAAAGGAATTGAAGTACTTCCTTTTATACTTTCAGACCATTCCAGAGTAAAACTAGACATTAATAGCAAAAGAAACTGCAGAAACCATACAAACAAATAGAGACTAAATGCTATATTATTGAGAAAACAATGGGTCATAGAAAAAAGGGAAATTTAAAAATCATACTAGGGTCACACAAAAGTGAAAAAGTCTTCATGTCAGAGTCTGTGAAGCACAATAAAAGGCATACTAAGTGAGGTGTTCATAGCTGGGAGTATGCATGTTGAAACAACAGAGCAATCACGAATAAGCAACTTAATGAGGCATCTCAAGGTTCTAGAAAAACAAGAAAACTTCTTAAGGTAGAAGAAGAAAAGAAATTACAAAGATCAGAACAGAAATTAATGACGTTGAAATGAAAAATACAAAAGATCAGCAAATTAGAGAGTTGTCTGTTTGAAAGAATAAATAAGATCAATAAACTTCTGACTAAACTAACCCAGAGAAGAAAAAACAACCTCTATCAAAGTAATTAGAAATGAAAAAAGAAAATCACAACAGACATTGTTGAAATTCAGAGAATTACAAGGAACTAATTTGAATGGTCCAATAAATTGGAGAATATGGAAAAATGGGAAAATTCCTAGACATAAAACAAGATATTAAAACAGAATCAAAAAGATATAAGAACCCTAAGTAGATCAATGACAGTTATGGAAATGGAAGCGATAGTACAGTCTCTACTTGTAAAGTCCAGGACTGCAGAATTCTACCAGTCTTTCAGAGAAGAGCTTTCATTAGTAGTTTCCAAGTTCCATGAAATTAAAATAGGAGGAATATTTCCAAACTCATTTCTGCAAGTTAGCATTACCCCGATACCAAAACGAGACAAAGACTTAACTAGGAAAGAAAACTATAGGCTGCTCTCTTTCATGAACGTTGATACAAAAATCTTCAATAAGATACTGCTGAATAGAGTTCAACAAACTCTTATAAAGATCATTCACTACGACCAAATGAGCCTCATCCCAGGGGTGCAAATATAACATACGTAAATCAATTAATGTAATATTACTATGTAAGTAAATCCAAGGACAAACTTCATATGATCATCTCTAGAGATACAGAAAAAGCTTTTGACAAAGTCTGACATCCATTCATGAAAAAAAACTCTCAGAAAAACAGGTAGAGAAGGACCTTACCTCACACTGATAGAAGCCATTTCTGCCTAGCCTACTGCCACTATTACACTAATGGAAAAAATTGAAAGTATTTCCCCTTAAGACAGGAGCATGACACGGCCAACCACTCTCCACTCCTTTTCAACATAATGCTCAAAACCCTAGGCAGAACAATCAGGCAAGGGGATGAAATAAAGGGGATATGTACTGGGAAAAAAAAAAACTAAATCAGTTTTATATGCAGATGACATGATTCTCTACATTGAAGCCCCCAAAACCCTACCACGAGGCTTTTAAAACTACTAACAAATTCAATCAAGTTGCAAGATACAAATTAACACAATTAATACAAAAATCCGTAAGTAGCATTCCTCTACACTACAAATGAACTCATTGAGAAAGAGCTGAGAATACTAACCTTATTCTCAGTAACAACTCAAAAAACCAAATACCTAGGAATAAACCACACCAGGAAGCAAAGGACATCTATAATGACAATTTATTTATGTTGAAAAAGAAATTGGGAAGGACCTTAGAAAACTCATTTTGTTGTTGATTTTGAGACAAAATCTTGCTCTGTCCAATTATCTGGTGACAGATTGATTACATTACACAATTCCAGAATTAAAAATTATAGTATATTATTCCATAGCCTAGAGGCAGATTTTATTTTTCTTAGCTTAAGAATTTTACTCTGGATACAGCTTTTTCTCCTTCATCTTCAACGTTGTGCCCAAGCCACCATTCATAGCAATTTTCAGAAATTCCAAAGAATATGACTTCTTCATTTCAGTTGCCTTTTGTTATTTTTGTTTGTTTGTTTGTTTTGTTTTGTTTTGTTTTTTTGGTCAGGCCTTTTATTTTTTATTTGCTTAATTTTTTATTTTAATAAAAAATCACATGGCATAAAATTTAACATTTTTGGTGAATAATTTAACTCCAATTCTGGAATTCATTAGAACCATGGGGTTTGGGGAGTTAGCGAGTGTCTATGTCTACCCACCTCTCAGGAGTGCATTCCTTTCCTATCTGACCATTGCCTCACTTTCAACTCTGCCATTCACATTTGGGCCTTTTAGTGTTGTTATTTTTGTGCATTTCATAGGGGTACACCCATCTATAGTCAGTCTTTTGTGCTTGGTCCATTTCACTGAGCATCATTGGCTCTAGGTGGCCCCATTTTCATTCAAATGCTTCATGCCTGTCTTTCTTTATGGCTGCATAATATTCCGTTGTGTATAAGTACCACATCTTCTCTAACCATTCCTGAAGGGATGGCAGGTAGGTTGTTTTGAGGATTTTCAGTTTTTTCCATGATTTTGACTCTAACGAATTGTGCTGCTGGATATGCATGTCTTTTTGGTATGTTAACTTTATTTCTTTGGGGAACATACCTAGTAGAGCAGTAGCTGGATCAAATGGAATTTTTATTCTCAGGTTTCTAAGTAACCTCCAGGCTGCTTTCCATAATGGCTGTACCATCTTCCACTCCCACCAGAATAGTTACTTTTTTCTGCACCCTCACCAACAATTGTTGTGTTCTGAGTTGTCGATGTAGTCCATTTTCACAGGAGTGAGGTGAAGAATCTATTTTTCTTCAGATCCTTTTGCATTCTACTTATTTTAGCCTCCTGTACGAGGTGCAGGTGGTAGAACACTTTCCCCATTCCACTGTGCTGTGCAGAAGCCTTGTAATTTGTTACAATCCCAGTTGTTAACTCCTGGGGTTATTTCTTTTGCATCAGATGTTCTACGGAGCACATGTGTACCTTCAAGACTTTCACCTGTTTTTGTTTCCCAGGAGGTTCAGTGTTTCCATTTGAATATCTAGGCTTTTGATCCACATTGACTTGATGTTGGTAGGTGGTGACAGGTGCGCATCTGGATTTGTTCTTCTGCCCGTGGGTAACTTACTGAAGAGACTATCTTTTTTCCAGTACATGCTTTTGGCCCTTTTGGCAAATATCAGATAATTGAGAGAACTTGAGGTTTTCTCTGCATCCACAGTTTGTTTCACTGACTTACCTGTCTGTTTTTGTGCCACTATAATATAGTTTTTTTAAAAACTATGTTGCCTTGCAACATTATCTGGTGTCAGGAATAGGAGTGTCACCTGCCTTTGTCTTATTAAGGTTGCTTTGGGTAATCTAAGTCTCTTTTGGTTCTATATGAATTGAAAGATTGTTTTCTCAAGTTTTGTGAAGAAAAGTTGTTCATATTTTTATATGAATTCCTTTGAATTTGTGCATCAGTTAGGGCCGTATAGCCGTATTGACTGTAGCAATTCTTCCTATCCAGGAACAGGGAATGTCTTTCCACTCTCTAATGTCCTCTTCGATTTCCTTTTTCAACATGATATAATTTTTTATAGTGGTTCCTCACTTGCTTAGTTAGGTGCACTCCTGGGTATTTAATTATTACATGTGATGGGGGAAGTCAATCTCATGTTCTATAGAGTCCAACAGTGAGACCGCTTTGGTGGAATTAACCAGTCTTGCCATCTTCTTTGCCAATCTTGAACAACATGTCTAATAGAGCATTTTCTGAAGATTCAGTGATGGTGCCCTCTGAGTGTGAATACTTTGCAGTTATGGAAAATCATTTTTATAGGAGTTTGTTCTAAGTCCCTATTCAATTTATGCTGCTGTCTCTCCTGTAGCCAAATTTAATGGGTCTGAGAACCAAATGAAACCACAAGACTGGTCCTTCACCACCAGACCCTTTTATCTAAAAGCTAAAGTTTTGTTTCCTCTCTTTATTACACTGAACTCCACTAGCTCTGTGGTTACTAGAATAATTTCAAACTAAAAGCAAGCTCAGATGAGATGGCAATGCATAACTTCTCTGCCAAGTTCCACAAGAGCATTAAATTTGATTTCAAAATATTGTATTTCACTCATAGTCTCTGTCTTTGGTCTTTTAAAGAGATATTGGTAAGTTAGCAAACTCATTGGCTTTAACTTTACAATCAGTAAATGTGTGATACACAAATTATAACTACATGCGATTTATGTTCTAAAGGGAGATTTAAAAATGTATTAAGGACTAGATCTTATGTCATCAAGTAGAAAAAAAAAGTTAACATTTAAGACAAGTTAGAAGTTTGAATAGTTATAAGATATTTGATTATAAATTATAACTTTTATTCTGTATAATAATAATGTTTAAAGGATTCTTGTCTGACCTCTAGCCTGAACTATATCTTTTCTTTTCTTTTCTTTTTTTTTTTGCTTTTTGAATAAAGATGAATTTTCTTTGGGCATGTACAAAATATGTAATATAGTTAAAGCCTGTAGACAAGTACTAAAACTTCCTTTTTACATCTCTTATTATAATATTTTAAAAAGCAAGGACATAAAACTATGGGCCACATGATAGGCAACAAAAATAAAAACTGAAGGTCTGATTTCCAAAATTTAAAGTGTGTTTTAGCTTTGTTCTCATGCTCTAGAATATCATTGGAAGGATGAGAGCTGCATTATTTTGTAAATGAATTCAGTAGGGAAGGCGCTGTGTTTGTTTGCTTCCTTTCTAAATCTTAATATGAAGATTTCATAGCATTTCTCAGATTGGTTTTCAGTTTCCCTAGCATGCCAGTAGGTGATGTGGTTCTTACTGTGTTGGTTCAATGTGGAGGTCGTGTGACCTCTGCCCCAGATGCTTTTTCCATCTGTTAAATGGAAATATGCATTACAAGCTCAAAAAAGTATTTTAGACCTAATACTTATCACCTTAGATGCACACATAAAATACACATCAGAAAAAATAAATAGATGACTTTTTAAAGTCACCTTATTTTCTCTCTGAAGCATGTCTCTAAATCGGGTAATTGCTAGGCTATTCAAAGTCACTTACTTTTCACACTTGGTTTTTGAAATCTGTCTCAAATAGACAGTACATTTTGTTAGTGGATATTTATTGCATAGACTGTAATAAGTTTAAAAATGTGTGCGCATGTGCGTATGAATGTACTTGGCTGATGCATGATCAGAGCTGCGTAACTGTGACTGAATTCGTGCCAAAGAAGTAGGTAATTTTATGATCATTAATAACAGTTGTAGCTTTGCAGGCCAAGACAATGATATGGGTAATTGAATCTCATGCTTCAAAGCACAAAGTGATTGCTGAGAGGAAGTCAGGAGAAAACGTCTCGCCCGGTGGAGAGCATTTTACATGTGAGCACTTGGGCAGAGGGAGAGGGAGAAAGATTTCCTTTTCTACAGCAGGAGTGATTTTGTGCAGTAGAACATCTTATTGGATAAAAGAATGACAACACTACTCCTCTAAAATTCATCATAAAAATTTTTTGTCACAATTTCCTGTCAACTTACATGTTACGTGGGACTCCTTGAATAGGGTTATGTAAAATCTGTGATTGTGTGCCAGCCCTTATCTGGGACATTGAACAGACAAAAGGTACCATGCCTGAAAGACAGAAAGAAAGACGGGAGGTGGGGGGAAGGGAATCAAGGAGGAAGGAGATTGTCTTCACAGTTACTGTGCCAAAGAGAACCAAGAATTACAGTCGGGCCTCCCACACTGTGGTAATGCCCCCAAACAGAAACGAGACCACTGAAATTTTTGGACCATTGCTCAGTAAAAAGTCAGTGTTTTTTCTTTGTTGCTTTGCTCCCCATGCAGAACCTCACCCTACTGTAATTATGTACAGTAAGGCGGCATTGTGTGGATGGTTCAAGCGTCTTCTCATTGGAGAGTATGGCTCTCATTCCTTCTTAGAAAGCTCAGCATGCAAAATGTGGGGCGCGGACTCTCTCCCACAGTGATGTTTCTGTAAATGTGTACCACGCCTACAAGATCCAGGATGCTCTGGAGAGGAGCACGCCCAGCTTCCCTTCACCCCTCTCCTCACTTCTCCTAGAAATACGCGCTTGGCAACACCAGACCAGTTTGCACCACAGATCCCTCAGTTTTATTAATATTAATTATAGCATTTTAATTCTTCTACTTGTCTCCTATGCCTTACTTCCCTGTTGATTCTAAACTTGGAAGAAAAGAAAAGATTCTTTAATTTCCCAATGCCAAGGACCAGAAAATTCAGTAAGATAGCGTCCCCTGTGTAACACCGCACACCTCCCAGTTTGCTTTTATAGACTAGTCTCTTACGTTGTTGAACAAGAGCTGCTTTGTTTACTGCGAAGCGCTTCCCAGACTCCACCCCTCAGCCCGCTAACCTAAGTGTTTAAAACCCAGACTGACTTAAGCGTACAGATTAAATGGAAACTTCCCTTTGTCTCTGAACTTCTGCTTATTGCATGACTTCATGCATCATATCAAAACCATTTATTTATTCTGTTTTTTTTTCACCCTTGCTAGGCAATGAATTCCTTCTAGGCAGAGACAAGTTTTAATGTTTGTATTCTCAGTTCCTAGTGCAGAGAACTCTCGTTGGATGTAAATGAGTCATCCCCTGGAACATAACTCTCAGTATCTAACATATTAAATGATATGTGAATTTGTATGTCTGATATTGCAGGCTAGTTACCAGGAGAGATTATCAAATATGGTGGTGTCCTCTTTGTGCCAGAGAACTGTGGGGACTTCTCTCTCTCTCTCTTTTCTCTTGGTAAGAAGAGAATGTTTAAGGCTCATTACTGGCCCATATATCTCTATCAGAATCATATACCTCTTTATCAGAAAGTTCTGTTGAATCTAGAATAAATCATTAACCCACTGTGTTTCCAGCTATAGCTTCTCTGTTTGACCTGGCCTGGAATATTTATCTCTTGTTCAGAATATTGGTTCATTACAGTACCTTCTGAAATACATGCCCTGCATTCTGATTTTTCCCCTGCCAAGCGTAGTAGGGTGGACATAGTTCTAGATTATAAGAGACTTGATATATATCTGATATTGATAAGTTAGGTCAATTACTCATTGACATTAATTAACTTTTGAGGTTGGATTCTTTTGGGAGGCACTGGGTGGGCTTCTGGACTTTGCATCTCACAAATGATGGGGTTGGAATTAAAAATTGAACAGGATCGTGAGCATTCAAAACTACCAAAGACATCATTCTTAATTTGTTCATTCCACATATGCCTGCCTTCTCGAAAGTCCTGCAGGAGTTAGTATTCTCTACCACATGGTTTCTCTATTGGTTATAAGTTGTTTTGTTTTGTTCACTGATTGTTTCTTTGAAATGAAAGTGTCCTATGACTGGGAATAGCTTGCATAGCCCTTTCATTTGGGAGACATGTCTTCTGCTTCCTCGTACTTCTCACATATCAGCTTTTTTTCATCTCATTTTCTCGGTTCCTAAGAAACTGCCTGGTCTCTTTGTACTGGCTTCCAGTTCTAACATAGCTATGCTTAGAGCGCTTTATTGCTTATAAAACATTTCATTGTGTACTAGGACATTTGGGTCTCACTCAGGCTCTAAGAATTAAGATACAAAATTATTCTTTTTCTTGTATATGACAAAGTTGAGTCTCAAAATCAAGTGACTCTCCCACCTTCATCATATCTGTGCATCTAGTTAAGCAGTACAACTACAAGTGGAAGTGGATCTAGATCATTTTTCCTGAAGCGTATGTTTTGATTATTTCCCTTATGTTATGATAACACAAAACAAGAAAGAAGAGGTATATTAAAGAATTTTCACTTTACTTGTGATGGAGTTATGTCCAAATAAATCTATTATATGTTGAAAATTTCCTAAGCCAATGATACATTTAATGCACCTAGCCTACCAAGATACTAGCTTAGCAGCACAGTCTACTGCATAGCATCCGTTGTTTATCTTGTGACCATGCGCTGAATGGAAAATGTGACTGTTGTCACTACCTAGTATCTTCAGTGTATGGCATCAACTATCACTAACCCTGGAAAAGACCAGAACTAAAATTTGAAATACTGGTACGTATTGAATACGTACATTTTCCACAGCATTGTAAAGGTGGATAATCCTAAATTGGGAGCTATCTGTGTATTAAATTGTGTCAAAGTAGAAGCTGTGTTATAAAATAAACACAGACAAGCTTAAACACATAAAGACTACAGAAGTCTATATGATTTTGCAGCTAAATTTAGACGACACTCCTATCTTTGAAGTGACATTAGCATGTTAACCTTTAACCGACATAAATGTGAATGTGATTAATATTTTTATCTCAAAGTCTCAACTGTCTAGATCTCCGCTGAGCACCCTGTGAGAAAGAAAAGTATTTCTGAGAAGTGAGACCAGCATGTAACTACAACTTGCCTTGAAAATGGTATCTCCTTCCATAAAATATTTCTTTAAATACTCAATCAGAGCCTTTCTACTGTCAGTACCTTTGAGGCCCTATCTATTCATTACTGCAGTTTTCTAACTCACAGAAGAGTAGAAATAAAGTCAGACTATTAAAAAAGTAGGAAGACCACTGGAAGAAACAGGCATGGTGGTGAGTCAAGAATTGGTTGCACAAAAGTAAAAGTTGTGAATGAAATAACAATACAAACAATTTAAAATGTTCTATGTTCTAGCATTACCACTCCTAGGAAGTAAAATCACGACATTAAAGAGATATCTACATGTTCATGTTTATTATTTTATAATAGCCAAGATATGGAAAAGACAAAATCAGCCCACCTTTTCGTCAATAGATGAGTAGATAAAGAATGTCACACATAATTGTGTTATTTAGCCATAAAATAATAAAAATAGCACTGATGATAAAATAGATAGAAATGAATAATATGATATTAGGCCAAGCACAAAATGACAAGGGCCACTGCATCTCGCTCACTTGTGGAAATTAAGCAGTTGACCTTATAGAAATAGAGAGCAGGGAGTGAACACTAGAGGTTAGGAGCGGAAAGGGACATAGACCGGGTTGGATAATTGTTGCTCAAACCTGACAGCAGAAATTAGTTCTAGTTCTAGAACCATAGGGTAATTATAGTCTGCAATAATTTCTTGTATTTTTCAAAATAACTAGAAGAGTCAAAAGTTCTCTAGCGTATATAATTGATGAATATTTTTGGAGATGGAAGTGCTAATTACCCTAGTCGATCATTAGACATTTGAATGCGTTGAGTTATACTGTACCCCTTGAGTATGTACAAATACGTGTCAAAAAAAATCTCCAATAGTTCAGGGCCATTCACAAAAGGATGTAAGTGTTAGAGCCCTATAAGCCTTCTAGTCGAGCTAGTTACCGATTTACCTATCCATCTGTTTCCTAATTCAGCAAGAATTTAAGTGCCAGGCAGTGTTGCAAACATGAATAAATGAAGAAGGACAAACCACAGCCTACGCTTCTGTGGCACAAAGGATGTATTTGGGGCAGGAGATGAGGATGCCAAGAATTACACCAACATTGGGGAAAATGGTATGTAAAAGAGGAAGAACAAAGTGTGATGAATGCACCTGGTATCTTTGGAGCACAGAGAAAAGCCAAAGGAAAGAGGTGGGGAAATGGGTTGTGGAGACTGTGGGGAGGGGAACAATAAAATCAGAAGCAAAACCAGTTATCCATTATAGGAAGATGGCAAAGACCACACTCACACCAAACCCCTGGGGTTCCAGTCTCTCGTTTGCATAGATAGCTAGGCAGGAGCAAAGAGGGGAGTGAGAGATAAGCGCATCTCCTCTCTTCCTACATCTGAATGACTCCTTCCAGGACTCTGGGAAATCTTTCAGGCATGAGAATGTAACTATATTAACAAAGGTTTTACCTTGTAAAAGGCCTTTTTCTGAAATAGAATTGCCCACCCGAATAGTATGATTCATAATGTCTGTAACAGTAATTTTGCCTCAGTGTCTGAAATTCCAGTTTCTTAAAACATTGAGACCATTTCTTCAGATCTATCATTATCTAGGATGTTTAACATATTAATCTAACAGCCCATCCTCTAGTAAACTAGAGCCCTGAAGAAAAGGCTAACACATGTATTGGTAGAGACGTGGGCCTGGATGAAGGGGTATTGAAAAACGCAATGTGATGATTTTTCTTTTATAATCAGTGATGCTAGTGGCCTCTGTTGGAGCTTCCAAGGAAATAAAAGGACCTGAGGATGATAGGTAAGGAGCTGGGGGATGATGGAAGAGACTCCGAAGAGAAAAGGTTAAGGGTCAACATAAACACACACATACATTAGGTACAGTTTGGCTTTTTCAGACAAGAATCTACATTAATCTGGCAAAATGAGTGGAGGCCACCATCTGCTCTCTCCTAGCCCTTTGAGGCTATTGTGGAGAGTAGAGTAGGAGCCTTCACCGACCGTACATATTGTTATAATTAAATTGTTTTCACAGGGACTGGAGGAATTACACAGCAGTTAGAGCACTTGCCTTGCAAGCACAATGCCCTAAGTCTGATTCCCTAGCACCACATCAAGCCAGCAATGATAACCCAAGCCTGTAAGCTAGGTACTCAGGAGGCTAAGGCAGGAGAATTGCCACCAGCCCAAGCTCGGCCTGGGCTACGTAGTGAGTTCAGGATCAGCCAGGACTACAGAGAAAGACCCTGTCTCAAAAAAGAAAAAAAACATTATTACAGTAAAATCATTATTACTTTGAGTCAAGTCTCATCCGCACACTATGCTTTCCATAAAGGTCTCTATATTGATTAATCTGTCACCCTAATCTACTCCTTCCCAATTCTCAGAACATTCTTGCTATATTTTCTAGAATTCATAGGCATGATTGAAAAAATTCCCTTGTTTCCTCAGCGTCTTCTCTAAAATTTCTTTCTCCTTATTTTTACAGAGTTTCTCATTCTTAATAGTATTTGCACTTTGAGCCAGGAAATTATATATTGTGAGTGGTTATTTTGTGCGTTGCTGGAAATGTCATATTATATCTTGACTTCATATGCTGTTGCTAGTGATGCATCCAATCCGGTCTCTAGACATGACAAATGTCCCAGAGTTAAGGGGTGGATGCCCAGTGCTATAAAAACATCAGCACGACTAACAATCATTAAACTGTAAAAGACTGCAAAATATCCATCAACAGACCAATGCATACAAAAAATGTACACGGTAGAGTACTTATTCTTCCATAAAGACAGATAGATTTGAATTATTTGTAGGTAAATGGACACGACTAGAGACCATCATCCTTGGTGAAGTGAGAAAGATTCAGACAATTAATTATCACATGGTTTCTCTAATATGAGAAGCCCAGAATGCAAATAATAGTGTCAAATGGGTGAGATGTCAGAGGAGTCAGGGGATGAGTAGGGGTGCAGGGAAGGAAATGTGATGCTGATGTGATATAGATGCACACAAAATTCTCAAGCTCAATGTAACTAATGACCGTAATGACCCTATCCCATGTCCAATGATATGGCTTCCGTTACCCCTCTCCAGGGGTCATTGGTTATATTTCTCACATCCCTCTCTATTCCTCCAACTTAGCCCTCGTACAATCAGGACCAAGGGAGTGTAGATAGCCATGTTTCTCCTTGTTGTCACATAAGATGGTGATCTGTGCTTCCTCCCCCTACCTCTCAAATGGTGTAGTGTGACATTTCATGTCATCAGACTGACTATCTCTCTCTCTCTCCACTGTTCGCTGTGATTTTATCTACTGATTTTACATCATTCTTCCCTCATCTTCCAATTATTTCCTTATGTGGCTCATTGTATTATTTGCAATTTCAGAGCACAAAAAAAATGAGCCTTCTAACAACTTGACCCTATTTCTGGGATATTTCTTTTTAAATAATGTGTTCTTCACCTTGCCTCAGCCTCTCTCTCTGTACACATATCCTAGATGTTATAGCACCTGCAATTCCTCCTCTTTTAATCTATCTATCTATCTATCTATCTATCTATCTATCTATCTATCTATCCATGTATCCATCCTTCATTCTCACTAGTTCTTCAATTAATTCTGCACCTCTGAGAAGTGCATGAGATTTACTGAGGCAAGTATCAATGAAAACACATGGAAAGGAAGGTGAAGGATGCTGGGAGAAGCGTCCAATTTCATAACAAGTTTTGTGGTGGAGAAAGGGCACGGCAGACGGTGGATGTGAGTTGTAGATTGAAATGAGTACTTGAGCAAAGTTCATTGGGAATCCTTTAATCAAAACTGCGTGTCAAAAGCTTCCTTCATGTCCCACACTGGCTCTGCCTTACTGTCTCTCTTGTACTCAATCAGTGACAAAGAGCTGATCTGGAGAAGTTTGGCCTAAACAAAAACATACTGATAGATATCAGAATATAGAAGCCATTGCCATTGGGTGATTATGTTCCCTATATGTGAAAATCGGAATGGTGACGTCTCATGGCCACCATAGATATCTAATCCAATAATCCTCACTCTCCTTTTTCCTACCCACGCCATGTTTAAGCATCTTCTCATACGCCCTTTTCCTTCTTAACCAGTTGGAGTTTCAAGGCCAGTCTTTGTACTAACTTTCTTGTATATTCCCTTCCCCTCTCTTCCTATTTCAGATTTGATTGGAAAACTCTAATCCCAGTGAAGGTGACCTCCTTGCCCACCTCGAGATTGGGATGGCAAAACTGAATAAGACTGCAACTGAATAAGAGTGGATGAGAGTTAAAAAGTTTCCTTTCCGTCTTCATTTTACTTGTGATCTTGTTTCTTACTTTCCAGAGAAAATTGCAACGACCAAAAGAGACCTCGCCTGGGCTCCCAGCATACCAATAGCCCCTTCCATATGTTCCTCTGTAAGGCCAGCACCTCTATTTGCATACGTCCTCCTGTTTCTTCTTGTCCAGGATTTTGCTTCCCCTCCTCTCTCCTGCAACCCCATTTGCATTTTTTTTGGACTGACGCGTCTTCATTGGCATACACCTTCCCCTTATTTCCCTCTGTAAAAACACAAGCAACAATTGACCTTTCTGTATTCTTACTTATTCTTCTGCTAATGGCTACACATGGTGTGGATTTAATTTTGTATCTAAACACCATTTGATCCAGACTTGTGCATCTACTTCAGCCTCTTCACAGAACTGTACAATTGTGCATCCCGCTGATTCATTAATATTTCTACACGTATGCCTGTGAGGCAACTTGCACCCACCCACGGCCAACGCGAAGTCCTAGTTTACTTTCTAAAACTTATTTTTTGCCATTGCAGTTGGTGCAGCCCTGTCGTCCAGAATACCCAAGGCATTATCAATTCTGTTTTTCTCATTCTCTATAGTCAAACCATGGGGGAAATGGGGACTCCAGAGGTTTTTTTTCTTTAAAATATTCTCAGTCTAACTACTTCTAACTACCCCTTTCTATACTTGTTCCTAGTCAAGATTGGGTGATCTTTCTAAAACAAATTTAAATTATGTCGTAGTCTGTGCAGACTACTTGGGTGACTTCTTTGTATGTTTTGCAGTGGCCTATGAACCCTGCGTTATCTGTCTTCTTGAAATCACTGCTCTGATGTCTTGCCTTGCGCTTGGTTGCAGCCACATTAACCTTTTTGTGATTCCATGAAGGTCCCAAGACCACACTTCCTCAATTCCCAACCGCCTTTTCCTTGCACCTAGTGTCTCATCCTTCAGACATCTTCCTAATTTATTCGTTGTTCAAATGTCTTCTCATGAAGTAGCAATGAGTCTATTCTTTAAAATTGAAGCTGCCTTTTGCAACTACCATGTTCTGCGTTCCATTACTGTAGGTATTCTCTTTTGTAAACAATCTATCCGATTCTCATATGTTATACAGCTTCCTTGTTTGAACTTTACCCAGCCAGTAGCAAGACTTAGTAAGCACGTGTTGAATTAAGAGTAAATGAATGATAAACTGAACTTGATGGAATTCCAAATTTTGCTTCGTTTCTTGTCTGATGGGATAGTGGTAGCTATTCCTTGGGTGTTCTTTTTTTTAATAAATAGCTTTCCTTAAGGGTTTTTGAAGCCTTCATCCACCCACATACTAATTGATGCCATTGAATGCATGACATTATTTTGATAAACATTAACAATTGACAGTAACATTTGCTGAGAATAAACAAAATGAGCACATTTTCTGACTTTTGTAAGAAAAAACTGATTGTATGCCTAAAGAAAATATATATATAATATTTGAAAGAAATGTTCTCTTCTATGGATTTAAGCCATTATGTAGGAGTTGTGCCATTCTACCCCTTTCTCATTTAGCCACTAGTTATTCAAAGCTGCTGTAGGCTAAGTATTCAGTCTTTTGAGGCACGTGTAGCCTCAGGCCAGGGAAGGAACAGAAACATGATTTTCTTGTGAACATCTTTACCAGTATATTTTGGTCCACAAGGAAAAAAGAAGCCATAGCATGTGACATAGGAAGTATGTTCTTCAAGCAAGGATACTGTTGTCCATAGATGGAGACCTGCAGGTACAAGCTTTGAAATTAAAAGGTTCAACATCATACTTTTTGGTGCCATTTTTGGAGCTGCTTCCCTACCTTACAACCCTGAAGAAAAATACTGTCACACATCTTCTGAGGATGATTTGGGTAGCTCAGTCTGTAATTTGATTTTAACTTAATCACGATGTCTTAAATGTTTTAAAGTTGGTATATTTGGGGAGGGTTAGAAGAGATGAGCAGATTGGGGTCAATTGTTTATTAATTATGTGTTCTTTTAAAATGTTCTTAAGAATTTATCTCAAATTGTGCATGAACTTAAGTTTGCTTTCCGAAGGGCAGTACAAAGTTGCTGGAATATTGCAATTAAAGCATAACAATAATCTGTAATTTTCAGAGCTACTTGGTGTTTTCAGTCGCTCTTGTTTGTTATTTTCCTATGGTTAATAACTTTCTGTTTTAGTTGACAAACAAATGTATACACACAGAGATTCTTTTGTCTCAAAAAGAATGGACCAGATCAGCTTTAGCAGATGTATCTACACAGGTTAGCAACCTTGACAGATTCCCTAAGGAAACGTTTCTGCTTCTCTTGAATCACTGCCAACTGGACAGAAAACCTGCCCAAAGGGGTCAGGTAGAAATGAATTACCTCAGCCGGCAAAATAGGGAGTTAGACAACAAGCCCCTAGATAATAGCAGCAAGGAATCTGCAAACTAACACAACGACCCCTCTGGATCCTTCTCTGTTACAAAGTAGCCTTCGTCATTTCTCTGCCCAGCCCTCCAGGGGCTGTTTTCAGTTAATGGATTTGAGTAAGCATTGATTACAGTGCATTCCTGTGCCATGACCATCTTTCTGCGATAGTTTCTGGGCCGGATGCTGAGGAAAGGCACATGTTTTCGGGTCACCAGTTTGAGCTCTGGCTGTCCCCAAGTCTTCTTCAGAAGGTCGCATATTGGTCAAGAAAAACAATAACCATTGTGGTGTATGTTGCACATCAATGTTTGCTGCTTGCCTGAGAAATTGCTTAAGTACTTTTAAAACTGTAATCTACAAGCAGAGTGATGTGACTTTTCATTAAGTAGAGGATGATAACATTTGCAAATATGAGCAAAATGACCAAAAGTTTTCTTGGGAATATGCCATGGGAGATCAAGGGGCAATTGGCAAAGCTCTGTTTGAAGCTGCAAGGAAATGGCTGTTTCATAGCTAGAGTTGGTCTATTGTTAAAGAAGCAAGGAAGGGAGGGAGGCAGTTGAGGAATTGTTCCATCTCATTTATTTTACAGCACAACAACCTGTTGTTGCTAATGACATCTTGGATGTGAAATAGAAAATAAAATGTTTGAACTCGACTTTGGCATTATGTTGTTCATCCTCACCACACTGGGAACAGTTGGCCTCACTGAATCTTGGGTCCATGGTTAGCCTAACTTCCGTTGTCATAGTAACAGAAATAGCACAATGCCTGGAAGGAAGCAAAGACTTAAGGGTTGGGTTGCCAGTGTTTCTGTGCTGTCCTTGTTCTTTAACTCCTGTAATCACATTACTCTTTGAGTCTCAATTCCAAACCATGCCATAGGTAATATAGAACTACTCAAAATTATTTGGAAGCAATATAGTTAAAAATAATAAGGATAAACATGAAGAATGAAATGACTAGTACAGGGTAAACTCTTCAGAAAAGTAGTTTGTGTTGTTTTAAATATAGAATTACAACTTAGTCAAACAGAAATTGATGTAGAAATTACTCATTTTTTTCCATCTATGTATTTATCTTATATAATTCTGAATGGGGCTTTTTCTTGATTATTTCATGCATTTACTATGGACAATTGTTACATGGAGTGAGAATCTCGGTTTGCTAATGTGGGGGTCTTGCTCTTACTTTACTCTCACTTAAAATTTTCTGAAATCATAAAAGCAGATTAGTGAACATAGGCAAAGAAATTACTTCTACACGGAGAAGTAGATTTACACAGAAGCATAAGAACATAACCACTGCTTCCACATAGTGATCAATATTCTCAAGAGAAACTTTTCCTCTTTGTTAATCAGTCACCAGCTGTAAAACCACACTGTATAATTGCAGTCCACGTGACCTTGGTAGCATTAATGAATGTGAAAAAAATTAAGTTTCCTTTTGGTTTGGGCGTTAAGTAAAGTATGAAAAATATGTCTCCTTTAATTAATCAGTTTTAATTACCAAGAGACTCTGAAAGAAATCAAGCTGACTTGAGTGCATTTTATTGGGAAAATCTCCATGTTGTAAATTGTTTCTCTTGATTGACAAAAAGTGAAGAGGTTACAGATTTTTTCTGACTTAGAACCAAACAAATAATATGACTAATAAATAATCAGACTGAGACAAAGTATGTAAAAGAGAAAATTGAGTCTGTACAATTATGGTTAATGATGAATTATGTGTAGATCTTCCTTTCCAGTAATGTAAAGAGACAGACTTTCTACATGTTCAGTTGTTTCACTCCTTATGGATACTGTGACACTGTCTGAAACACACAACGTGCTTAAAAGTAATGAGGAGCTTTAAAACATAGCTTTTATAAGAGTTAATAATGTTTCATGCAGATGGATTATTTAAAATTAATACATAGCTAAAATTATAAAACTCAGCAGAGTGTCTTTAAAAACTATGAAACATTGCAACAATGCCTTGATTTTCAGAAGACTTCCTTAACAAGCTATACTTATTTTACAAAATTTTAATTATAAGGAGGGTGCTTAACAATATCAAAATTTAAACATCATATAAGATTTGTTGAACTTTGAAACTAATGAGATTGAGCATATTTTTCATATATTTTTTGAATTTCCCTCATATGTGACTTTTTAAATGCCTCTTTCATGAAAGCTGTTGGCTTTTTTTTCCTATCTGAATCATGTAGATTGCTTGCATATTTTGCTATTCTTTGTGGGCTGTGTACATTATGGATATCATTATTCTTGCTATTGCTTAATTCTTATCTCTTTATGGTAATTTTTTAACTTCAAAAGGGCACATATAAAAATTTACAGCCATGGTCATCCTTCATATGAAAATATTGTATACTTTCCCCTTCAGAGGAGAGGAGGATAAGAATGCCAACTCTTCTACTGTGTTTGATGTTCTACTCAATAAAAGAAATATGAAAATCAAGCTATAGGCATGAATGAAACAGGCAATATACCAGGATAAAAGGTCAATGTACACATATCAAATATAAATGTATGTTGTATCAGCAAGCAATTGGAAACTAAAACTAAAACAATGATATACTTTGTGATAGCTTTATAAAAAAGTGAAATATTTTTGCAATAATTTAAATAACATAGAATTTGTATCTTGAAAAAGAACTAAATGCTAATGAAATAAATGAAACTGACCTAGAAAATAAGAGAGAGAGAGATCCCAGTTTGATTCATTGGAGACTTCAGTATGGTAAAGATGTCAGGCTTCTCCACAGTGGATCTGTAATTATAGCTAAGTTGAAATGAAAAGCCTGGGAAGTTATGTTTTTATGGTTGTAGAAACCTGATTCTAAAATGTATGTGGAAAAGCAAAGAAATTGAAATAGCCGAAATATTTTTTAAAAGAATAAATTTGGTAAACCTGCTTGATCAAACTTTAAGATTCACCATAAAGCTATCATAATCAAATGTTATGACATGTGTGAAAATAGAGACATCTATCTCAATGGAGCAGAGAGGAAATCCAGAAATAAATCCAGGCATGGCCAATTGGTTTTTGATAAAGGTATAATAAAATTATGTCAATTGCAAGAAATGTTATTTTCCATGAACAATGCTGGGATTATTGAACATTCACAAACAAAAGGTTAACACCAGCCTCATATATTATACAAAAAATCACTAAAAACAAATTGAAGTCTGAAATATAAAATGCTGTAAAATATGTAGAACAGATATTAGAGAAAAATAATATGATCTTGATCTGACCAAAGTTACAGTTCAGAAAAAATGATGAATAACACTTCATCAAAATAAAATCTTTCCTCTTCAAAATATATTGCTAAGAGAATGAAAAGAAGATCTGTGGTAAGGGATAGAATATTTCTAATCACATATATGATCAAAATTCTGTACCCATGACATACATAAGACCTCTCAGAACTCCACAATAGGGCACCAAACATCTAATACAAAACTGAGTAAAGAATGTGACCACACTTTGCCAAAGAAGATATTCAGGTGCCAACTGAAGACAGGAAATTGTGTTCTGTGTAGTTAGTTGTCCTATGCATTCTCCTGTTGCTTGGGCACAATACCTGACACCTGCAGCTTAGTGGAGGAGAGTTTTATGTTAGCTCACAGTTTCAGAGGTCCCGGTTTATCCATCGTCAGCTTGAAAATGACTGAAGGGAGGAGTGGAGGCAAGGCAGAAGAGCTTGCTGAAACACGCTGGCAGGAGAGAGGCATCACTGTTGTCCCATGACAGCTGGGAGGAAGAGAAAGGCAGAGCTGGGCCCCGGTGCTGCCTTCCAGGTCATGCTCCGGTCACCGTCCTTCCAACCATGCCCTAGGACGGAGAACAACTGGAACTTTCTGTATCTCTTTACAGCGATGCAAAATTTTAGAGCTATACTAGGTAATGATTTGACCATTGTTTTTAAAGGGAAATTGATATCCAGTGACTTTGTAATTTCATATTTGCATATAATTTTAATTTGTATATTTGCCTTCAGAAAAGTAAAACTGCTTGTTCAGAAAGCATACACAAAACCTTTGAGCAAGTTTTTTAAGAAACAATTTTAGCAGACTGGAAGGTACCTAAATGTCCTTCAGTGTGTGAATGGATAACCAAATTGTGGCTGCTATACAATAGAAGATTCTTCTACAATAAAAAGGAATGACCCACTGGTACACACATCAGCATGGGTAATTTCACAGGCATGAGACTGCATAAAAGGAGAGATGCTCAAATACTGCTTATCTTATAATTCTATTTGTGATATTCTGACACAAAATATGGAGATAGAGTTAGCCAGTGATTGAAAGCAGTTAATGTGGGAAAGTGCATGGATGCAGAGACAGTACAACTGAGATTTTAGGGTTGATGGAAAGGTTCCATGTCCCACACATGAACATGAGGTAGCAGAGAGTAGTTACATGAACTTGCCCTATACTACAATTCACAGAGCCTTGTCAGTCTGAAGGAGTGAATGCTACGGCCTACAAATATTAAAACACACTCAGCAGTTCCATGTGTTTGAAGTGGTGAGGTGAGCTCAGCAAGAGACAATCTGTCCCGCAGAATCATCCTATTTTTATTGCTTTTGTAATAAGAAGGGACAGCGCAGGAGAAGTTATTTTATAAATAAAAACAAGTGACAATATGTCAAGCTAGAACTCAACCATCCGGGTATGAAAATGAGTTTTGATTATTGACTAAATCTCCTATATTCTGAACTTCAGGCAGATGTGGATGATGACTAATTTGCCACTTACAGGAAGCAGCATAAAACTGACAGATAACTAGTTTTTGTAAATACCTTTTTAACTCATCATTTTTAAGTGATCGCATAAATAAATGCTGGCCTAACCACAGTGGAAGTGGGCTGCAAGCGTAACCCAGAAAACACGGAAACTGACCATTGATAATCCAAAATAAGATTCAAACAATGTCAAAACTCGCTTCTGATTTTTCTGTTTATGATTCATTTTCTCCTCTTGCTGAAAACCACATTCATTAAGATTCAGAGTAAATTTGTTTCTTCCAAAAATTCTCCATTCCCTCTCCATCTCACTTTGATTTTTCTCTCGTCTGGCATGATGACTTGCATTTTGACTTTGAAAGCAACCAATAGCCTCGTATATGACATACTTTATATCGTAGATATGCCGTATCCTCCTAAATTTATTAAAAACCCACATATAAAAATCTAATCAAATACATTGTCATTTGTTTCCAAATAATTCTCAGTACCTGTATCCCGTTCATATACATAGAGGACACGCTGATGTGATGTGCTCAGTGCTGCTGCTCACTCCCACATTGGCAAGGAGCAATGTTTTGCAGAAGTCCAGACGTTGATGTACGAAAAAAGAAATGTCGAGGTAGCACCCTGTTAGTCCAGGTCCTGACATGATGACCTGAGCATCTCACTCCATGAGGATACACCATGATATGGTTCAGGTACCCAGCATGGATTTTTGTACTGTAAAAGAAAACATACTCTTATTATCTGAACTTTATACAGTCAGTCTATCAGAAAAACTTACTACTTTTATTCTCTGGGGCGTTGGGGGAATGGAAGAGATTGTTTTAATGAGAGAATCTTAGATTGCACTAAGTTCTTTGAAAACTCCCATTAAAAGAATTAATATAATAAATATATTTCATTTTCTTCAAGTATAGTATAGTTTACTCCTAAGTTTTACCTTTTTCTTCAGACAGAGCTCCTAATAAAAAATTTTATTATCATCAAATTGATTTAATCAGATTTAAATGGTGCTTGACATTGAACCTAGTGATTATGACTTTGCTATATTTATGTGTTTAGTTCATTTGCACGTGGTGTGCTTATTAAACAGAATAAATTCTTTACACCAAAGTCTGCTGGGTCTCTGTAAGCTGACGGAAGTCTACAACACTATTTCCCTTCGTTTACCATTCTTTCTGAGAGTAGATAGGCTTGTGCATGGTTATGTCTGTTCCTATTAACTTCAAACAATACTTTCTGCGTTTCTCACCATAATAGAGTACTCTGTTAGTCTGAGCATTTTAAAATATTCTGAAGGACAAAAGAGAAAGATTAAATGTATCCCCTATTTCAGAAACAGATATTTCTCTGAGCTACTTTTGCTTCCATTAGAGAATCTTCTTGCGAGAGACAAGTGACCAGAACACAAGTTGCATTTCTATTGTTTTAGTTACTTATTTGTTACTGTGGCAAAATATCTGGACATCTACAAATTAAGGGGAAAAGATTTCTTGTAGCTCACACTTTCAGAAGGTCTCACACAGTGTATTCCTCGGCCAGCCAGCAACACTGGGCTCACATTGGCATTGCAGGCAGAATCCAAGTCAAGTAGGAGCAAAGTGATGCCTGGAGACTCAGCAAGAATACCGAAGCTTTCCAAAGAAGAAGCTGCAACCGTATTTCTTCTTCCATCCTTTACTTAGGTCAAGCGACCATTTGGGTTCCCCACATCCAGAGTAGATGCCCATCTTTCTCTTCCTGACCCACAACTCAACAGCACACACCCAAAAGGTATGAATTGTGCAATTCCCAATCTCAAAAATTTGACACAATCCCACCCGATCAAACCCCAAACATCCACCCTTTCCAGGCAAGCTCTAACGTACATCAGCACAAAGTTCCAAATACACAAGTCTTTTGGAGGACACTCAAGATTGAAACCATAGGGCTTGTTTTAACCCCACTCACTTTTTGATCCCACTCTCATGAGAAGCCTTGCCTTGGAGATAGCGCGTTACATTGGAATCATGCTTCTGATGGTTAATATCCTGCGATGCAGTACTGCCGTACATTGCTTTTAGTAGCCCTTTTTGAGATCCCAAATTATTGTTTGTTGAATATTGGGAGTATGCTACTTATTTTTTTGTACTTCCCAGAGCCAAATCATGCCATGAGCACTCAACATATGCTCAGTAGTTGGATTGCTTGCTAAAAAAAAAAAAAAGCTGTATATTTCCCAATGTTGGCTTGAGTACAGTGAGTAGTCGACACTCAAAATATTAATTTCTTGCTATTCAGAAAAGAAATACGTTTTCTTTAGCTTAGCTAGAGGGCTGTTCTTTTGACCTAGAGCATTTTCACAGTTGTTTAAAATACAGCTTAACTGTCACTTTTGACTCCATGAAATATTACTTCCACCAACATTATTGGCTTTGCTTCGTTTTAATGGGAATATGAGCAACTGTGAAAGATCCAATAATTTTAGTTTTTCAGAGAATCAATATATCCAGCTGCTGCTTTTCTCAGCTGACCCTTATTCACTTCTCTACCACAATAATGAAAGTCAAGAACATGGGTCTGAAAGGGCCTTGCTAACAAGTAAGTGTCTTCAGAAGGCCTCTGGCAGACCTGGGGCTCTTAAGAGACTTTCGTTTCCACCCGCCCATCCGGCTGCTCCCTGTTGCTTTACCTGTTCCTTCAGTAGCCATGGCAATTGGGCTTCTGTAAGTCTGTCCTCAGCGGCCCATGTTCATGGCTTGTGCTTTCCCAGAACACATTTTCTTTTCTAGGCATTAGACTCTTCAAAGGTGATCATGTGTTTGCTGTCTTTCAAATTGCTTCCCAGGATCTGGGCTCATCAGGCTGACACAGCCCCGGGCTTGGCTTCTATTCTCCTTGGTGGTCAGTGGTGTTTTGCCTCTTTCTGATGAAATGCAACTTTGGAGTTCCCTCAGGCCTGGGTTGACATCGGGTTTGGTAAAATTCATCTAGTCATATTTAGATATTTTTAAGATGGCTACAGACTGCACAATGGATCGATCATTTTCTGAGATCATCATGAAATCTTGAGATTGCAGGACAAGCACTTTAATGCTGCGCCATTCCTCTAGCCCCTGATACTTTCTTAACTAACACATTTGTTGGCCTACTCTCAGGGACCACGTCAGGCACAGGAGCTAATTAATTGGCTTCAATTTTGACTATCTCTCAGCGATTCACAACCTACTAATCAAGTAGCTCCTGCTGTCTTCTGCTCATCCTAACCTTCCCATGAGACAAGTGTTTCCTAGATCACCAGTATGTCACCCTGACTTGCGCCAGACTAGTGGGAAAGTCTTAAGCAAAACATGGCACTATGATGTGATGTTCTAAAGCACAAGAATCCCTGGCGATGCTTCCCCTCATCTGGGTTGCTTTCCGGACTGCTTGAGAAAAACTTTTTATATTGGTGATACTATTTTGAATTGAGAACTTCTATGACTTGAAATCAAAAGTGTATCTAATGTCACCGAGTAATTGAAGTAATTGTGTGAGCTTCTACAAACTGCCTTAAAGGGGAGTCATGAGAATTTGATGACCGATAGGTAGACAAAAATACACACACACACACACACACACACACACACACACACACACACACAAGAATATTATTCAACTTTGAAAAAAGGGAGTCCTCCTCTTTGTGACAATAAAAATAAATCTGGAGGACACTATACTGAGAAAATAAGGCATATACAGAAAAATACACACTGCACAATCTCACTTACACATGAAATTAGTGAAGTCAAATGCACTGAAACAGAGGGTGGAACAGTAATTGCCAGAGACTTGAGCAACGCAATGGAGAGGTATTGGACAAAAGCACAGATTACAGTTTATTTACAGAGGACAATTCCGGAGATCTAATGCATAACAAGATGATTATCGTTAAAAGTAGTATGTCACATGATTAAAAGTTTGATAATATGATAGCGCTTAAGTGTTAAAACACACACACATAAGAAAATAGTAACTGCCTGAGCTATGTAGATGCAGATCAGCTCAATTAGGGAGATTATTTTATAATATATATTTGTATATTATGATGTAAAATTATAAACCTTTAATATATCATATCTGTATTTGTTAATTAAAATACAGAAAATATTGGAGGCAATAGTGTTCTCCAGATGGAGACAAAGTGGAATCCGGGAGTTCCGATGGACTGAAGGAGGAAGCGTGCGCCAGGCTGGAGCGAGGCAAGCCTGTCAGGGTGTGCAGCGCAGATGTATGCAAAGGGCACACGATTTGGCATTTAGGGTGAATTCAGCAAGAGTATCTCTGATTATTAATACTGCAGGATGACCACTGTGGGTTTTACTCTACTAAGAATTAGGGAATGAAAATTGCTTCTAGGAGACTTAGATGATAAATGAATATAACATTCATTATAGATTATTAAGCACAAGGAGATTGACTGGCTGAGAGGACACTGCTGTGCTGTAAAGCACATGTCGTCCTACACTGGACGTGTTCAGGGCCACGGTCACAGTGTGTTCCTTAGTCACTGTCCCTAGTGCACCTCTTCGTCCAGGACTCCTGGCTTTGCTCGGTAGCCTCGGTCCCAACCTCACATCCCATGTCTGAAGGAGGCTGTGCGTGCGTATCAGGCAGGGCAGCAGCCTAATTGCTCTGTAAACTTGCAGTGTAGACTATTTGCATTGATTACATTAATACTTTTCTGCCTCAAAAATAGATCCTGCTTTCTAAGTGCTTATGAGTCCCAAATGGGATGTAAAATATGCCCTGGTGGTAAGCAGAGCCCTGGAAATAACACTGGAGTCTAGATCGAAAGGGGTGGGGGTGGCTTTAAATGAGAGAATGAAAGAGTCATGTTTATTTTGGAGGTCTTTATATATTTTAAGCATTTAAAAAAAGTTTTGTGCTAAAATCAATCACTCTGTACTTTTAGGTGCTGGTGTGTACCAAAAATAGAAAGTGATAGAGTATTAATTTTAAATAAATCCTCAAGAATAAATGCAATAGCTCATCCATGAAGGATGAGTGTGTTTCTTTCACTTATGAGGAGACCTTGATAATATATTAATGAGCAGCACAATGCTTACCCTTCAAGGGTGATATGCTCCATATATATGCAAAAGCCACATCACCCCACACTGAACTTTGGATAGTGTCCAAATGTCCTCCCTCTATCCTGGTGTGTGCATCTCATATCTGGTTGCTAGGTCTTTGCTGTGGCACTGCCTGGGCATAAATAATATCGTCTGGAGATTCAAAAAATCTAAAACCGTGCTCTGTTGATTGATCATTTAATCAATTTCTATTGATTACCAGAATGTTCTATTAATTCCATTATAATATCCAAAGGGTAATCCATAGCAATTAAATAAAGACATTTGATAGTTTTTGTGGTAATTGAATTTGTAAATATATTACTTTTCAGTTGTTTACTTCCAATATAAGTAATTAATATTTTATGTTACTCTTTTAAATGAGAAAATGCTTATGGGATCGTTTTAATTAAGGAGCAGATATTGGTTTGCATGAGACCTCTAGAAGCCCTGAGTCTGTAATTGGGCATTACCTCTGCTACCAAAGATGGTGCATCCTGATTACATTTGTATTTCTCTTTTGAAATCTCGATCGCTGACACAGACGGCGTAAGATCCGCACTGAGATGTCAGCGAGAGAAGAAAGCACCACAGTGTAAAGAAGTCGTTAAGGTCTTCAGCTGAAATGATGTGAAATGTAGCAGGAAACATGAAATATGCATGATGATCTCAAGGCAGATGGGATTTGTTAGGACTTAAAGCAGGTGAGAGAAGCGCTGGTGCTCGGCAGAAGGAGGAGGAAGGCGGGTGTTGAGAAGCTGTGAGGAACGGGCACGTGCGGACCCTGGGCTGGGGCAGTGATCCCATGTGTGAATAGATGGATGTTCTCTCAGTGTAGTGTGGCACACGCCTCTAGTCTCAGGTCTCTGGGAGGAGGAAGCAGAGTCACAAGTTCAATCTCATCAGTGTGGTTTGAAGACTAAGTGAAACTGTCTCAAAAAAATAATTAAATAAAAACGGGGTGGAGATGTTGCTTAATGCAAATTGCCTGGGTTCAATTCCCAGTCCCACCACGAACAAACAAAGGCGCTCAGTTTGAAACAATGGAAAGTGGCTTCTTGACCCAACAGCAAAGAGAGAGCGACAGTGTGGAACAAGGAAGGAAGGATTTCATCCTGCTGTGCTGACGGTGCCGATGAAGCTAAGGTAATATACCGATCACGGCGTTCTGGAAGGGCCACGGGCCAAGCCCTCCAGAATCCATCACTTGGAAGAGACAAATATAAGACCCGGGAAATGGGATCAAGTTGCCAACAAATGAGCATTAGGTGCTTGAGGCCGAAGCCAGAGAGGAAGGAAGTGAGCTGACTGCTTTGAGGGAGTTGTGGAATCACCGGTCCCGAGTGGGCAGCCTGTGCCTGACGGTTCAGGTGTGCATTCTTAGCATGAGATCTGTGCTCAGCGGGTCGTGAGTCTTCACAGATACACGTCCATGTAGTACAGACGTGGGCCTCACGGCAGAAATACAGTGTGGGCAGTGAAATGGAGGAGTCAGTCCAAGTCAGTGTGCAGGTGGTCAGGCACTTAAATTGGGTATTTTTTTCAATTTCCAGAGTTATCTTCCATTTTTCAAAATCTGTTCTAAAGGGAAATGTTAATTGAATTCTATTTGGATATTTTTAATTTTGTAAGTGAAATTAGAAAAGATTTAAATCTGTTCTGTATTGTTACACATTTTATGAATAACTTTAATTGGCCAGCCAACAAGTAGATATGACAGGTCTCAGAACACATCGTGTAGGTCCGCAGGTCAGGAGCATGTACCGACAGGCCCATTATTACAAGAAATAAGGTATAAACAAGGAGAAATACTCTCAATCTCCTAGATTTAGTGTGTGTGCATGTGTGTTGTTGGCCCTGTTTATCTTTAAGGTATATTTAAAAAGCTGTTTAAAAACTGTTTATGATGTTTTCATGGTTTGTTATAAAGTAGTTTAGCTCACAGTGAAATAGTTCCTGTTGCAAATACACATTTAAACACAGCTGTGGTCTTACATAGTTGGGTCTCACTGATACTTTTTCCATTCAGCCCAAAGTTAAGCTCATATTAAATACAGCATCGTCACAGGACAATTGGCATTCATCTTAAGAATCCTCTCGAATTTTAAATTTTTTAAAATTTATTTTTAAGTTTAATAAGTTGAGGTACTAAACATCAAAGAAATAGTGTGGAGTGTTTGAACACAGTGAGATGTCATGACCTCAGTTCTTATCCTGTACCATTCACTAGCTGGGTAATTTTGGCCTAGGAAATCTCTCTTTCTGGCCTTACTTTTCTTACAAGCTAGCCCAAGAGAAATAAAACAGATCGTTTTTACGTCACTGTCTCTTGTTACGATAACACAGAGAAAGAATCTACAATAGCATTTCCTAACAGAAAGATCTTTCACAAGCCACAGATATCATTAAAAAAAATTAAGAGCCATGTACAGAAAGGAGTAAAAATCATATAAGTTTAGTAATGTAATAACATACTATTGAAATCAACATATACAAAAATTTAAATATATATGATGAATGCAAAGGCATTAATGGCTTATTCTACATTTTTTAATCATATTGTCCTGGATATATAAATCCCATGCATATATATTATATACTTATATTTTCTATGTATATATTTTATGTATGTGTGTATGTATGTATGTACGTATATATTTTGGTGTCTCAGGGGATCAAACCACGGATATTTTCCAGTAAGCTGCTATTTCAGGTCTTCCTAAATATTTTTTATGTTGAGACAAGGTCTCTCCAGATAGGCTAGGCTGGCCTCAAATTTCAATCGTCTTGCTTCCGCCTCTGGATTGGGATTACATGTGCCAGTGCAGCTGGCTGAAATTCAACTTATACTTTAGTTCAATTTACAGTACAGCGTATTTCAATTTTGACTAGCTATGTCCCCAGCTGTTTATTCAGCTGGGGAAAACTTCCATTAAGAGCTCTTTCCCAGAAACATGTTCAATAGAGGAAAACCTTTATCACTGAAAAATAAGAAAGAAAGGCTAAACGGTTTGATTAAGATGTTTAAGGCCTTTTCCAAACTACAGAAGGGGCTAGAAATTAAGCCTTGCATTGTTGTTGTCGTGCTGAGGATTAAACGCAGAGTCCTAAGCGTGCTGTGATACACTGTACCACTGGATACGCCCTAACGCGACCCTTTCTGAGGCTCTCTTTTGATTCTTCTTTCGTCCCCTAATCCCAAGATGTGGCTTGCGCTCGGCTTTACCGTTCTGTTCACCTTCCCGTGTGGCCTTCCCCCAGCAGGGTCAGCCCTGCTTTCGCATATTAATGGCATTAGTAGGAGAGGATCCAAAAAACATTGCCCTGCTATTCTCACCTTACCTCAAAGATGGCCCCTGCTCAGCTTTTGGCCCGTAATGTCCCCTTTGCTGCAAGTGCGTGTGCGTTGTATTTCACCAAGAATCTGCACATCTCCCAAAATTCAATGCGGTAGCAAGAAGCTGAATATAAATAATATGTAGTAATATTTTTAAAAGCAAAGAGAAGGGAAAATAGGTTTCTTTGTGGTAGGATTACCAAGTAAAGTGTAGAAACCTCATTTATACGTTAGTTTTAGATAAAATAGAAGGTCATTTTTAGTGTATGTCCTAAACATTGCATGACACATGCTTACACTAAAAATTCTGGGAGACCAGTTTTTACCTACCCTTCATCTTTTCTCTGGCTTCCAAAGATTCACATGTACTTGATCAAATCTTCTTTAAATAGGACATTTTCTTTATTTCTTCTTGTAGCAATTATTTTTATTCTGTATGTTTGTGATACATAATGATTACATTTGTCCTGGGAAATTGGCACGTATGCATATCACATTTTAATCAATTTCACTTCCCCTCATTCTCCACCCATCATCCTCCATCTCCGGGTGCCTTTCTGTCTCCACAAGGTCTACCTCTCTGCTTTCTGTTATCTATTTTGCATTCTGCTTTTCAGATTATTTATGTTTTGAGTTTCTAATATAAGAGAAATCATGCAATATTTAACCTTTTGTTTCTGATTTATTTCCCTCAGTAATATGCCCCCATAAATGCTTTTCCTATAAACTATTCAAATTTATCTTTCTTTGTGGCTGAGTAGTACTAATTTGGGTATGTACCACCACATTTTCTTTAGGCATTTTTTTTTGTTTGTTTGTTTGTTTTGGACATATCAGCTGCTTCCTCAATGTAGCTATTATGAACTGTGCTATGAACATGGGTATGCACATATCACTATAATATGATGTCTGTACTTTTTCTTTTGCCAACAAATACTTTTATTAACTTTTTTGGAGAAAATCAGACTGAAATAAATATTATCCTACCATGTCTCTTTATATATATGTTTAAGTTAAATATCACTTAAAGTTTTTATCTGGGCAACACATTCAGAGGTCCTTAGACCTCTGGCTGGAGGAACAGCACAGCAGTTGGAGCACTTGCTTAGCAATCACGGGCCTTGAGTTTGATTCTCCATCACGACAGAAGCTGAGGTTGGGGGTGCGTGCCAGTGATTCCAGCACTGGGGAGGCTAAAGGAGGAGGATGGCTGTCAGTTCAAGGCCAGCCTAGGTTACATAGTAAGTTTAGGAGCAGCCGGGAGTATCTGGACTATGGAATGAGATCCTGTCTCAAAAAGAAAGAAAGGAAGAAAGAAAGAAGGATTAATGAATGATCACCAATAAAACTAGACTATACAGCTGTATAAAAAAATTGTGCTTTGTAACTAAGTCTCTGCTTTAAAAAGAAGTTGAGTTATAAAAGATTAAGAAACTTCTCAAAAAAAAAGCAGCCCCAGAAAGGAAGCATTAAAAAATAGTAGAATATTCATTACTCGAATTTAAGAATCAGTCTCTTTTCCTAAACAGTAAGATTCCATGTCCCGAGATGAGCTAAAGATTTTTGAATCAGGAAAAAACTCTAAAAACTTTAAGTACAACTCTGTCAGTATTGGAGACTTATATGCCCTATTTCGATTCAGCTTTTGCCACCCATACTTTTTGGCATATTTCTTCCAGTGTAGCCTGACTCACAAATTATTTTTTCCATCTCTTCAACTGTGAGAGCTAAACCTTTAAGTTAGGTGATAGATGTAATTAATAATTATTTGCCCAGAATAGTGGAATGGCATATGCGAACTGTTAACTACAATACCATTTCAGCACATCTTTCTTTGGATAATATCAAGAGAATAATAAATGAATTTGGTAAAAAATTCACTTCACTTCATTTTTAATACATCAGAGGGTAGGAAAACTAAATATATAAATTTTGCTTTACATCAGCTATTACATGTAAAATAAAACAGCTTAATTCTTTTGGAGATTTTTTTAGGTGTCCATGAAGAGCTTCACAATTCTAGTGATACAAAATAGATTATGTTTTTTATTTCACTTCTGTTAAAAGTAGGCAACACAGAATCACATTGCTTATATATTAGCATAGGATATTTTTGAGTCAATGTAGAACTCCAGAGGAGGATTTATGAACTGTTAAGTTTAGAACTCTGGCAGAACTTAATAAATTCGAGGAGTAGTCTTACTTGTTTATTAAAGATGTCTGTGACTTTTCAAGGGATGGTATCTAGAAGAATTACAGCTGGGTCAAGTGGAATTTCACATTTAGTTTTGTGAAAAATCTCCGTACCAGTATGCATCATAGTGGTTCTACAGGTTTACATTCCCACCAACAGCGCGGTGATAGAAGAACTTGGGTTTCTCCACAACTTCGCCAGTATTTGTTGATGTTTGGTTTCGTGATGATAGATATTCTTACTGGACTAATCTTAGTAATGTTTCACTCTACATTTCTCTAATGGATAAAAGATGCTGAATCATTTGCTTATGTTCTTATTGGCCATTTCTTTTTTCTTTTGAGTAATGTCTATTCACTTATCTTGCTAGTTTTTTGATTGAGTCTTTAATTTTAGGCAGTCATCTTTTTCAAGCTCTTTATATATCCTAGATATTAGTCCTCTGTCTAAGGAGGCCCTGATAAAAACTTCTTTAAGTTCTGTAGGTGCTTTCTTAATTCCGGACTGTTTCCTTTGCTATGCAGAAGCTTTGTATTTTGATATAATCCTGTATGATGTTATTTCTTGTGTAGTTAAGGTTCTGTTCAGAATCAGAGTTCATACATTCATTAAAATCTCAGTATCTCAAAGTTCTAATCTTATTTATAGCAAGAAAGAGTAAAAGACTAGAGATAATCCTCTCAAAAAAGTTATCTTCTTCTAAAATACACTAGCAGAAAAGCAATCATAGGACGACAGTTATAGACATTACCTTTCACAAGATAGGAAAGGAAAGAAAAAATAGAATAATTTATCCTAGGCAATTCTGAAATCTAAATGATCTGTTAAGTGTCGAGGCACATGAATCGTCATCTGTGGTTTAAGGCTCTTCTGCCAACGCTGAAGTCCCCACCCTTCGGATGACCCCTCCTTTACCATGAAGGGTAACATGTATTTGCTCTTCACTGCTTTTATTGACCTTTGTTTTACATGTAGCTAGTCCACTAGGAAGCTGAATATCCCCTTTTATTTTATTCTATTTCATTCAAGCTGTTGATATTTCTGTTGGTTTGAAATTCTCAAGAGCTTCACATGTCCAGAGACTTTGCTCCTTAGATAAGGAGCTGCTGTAGCGATCTCGGCTCCACCTGGTCTTCAGCTGAAGTGCCTGAGATGATCTGTGATTAACAAATGTAAATACATCTGCGTTACATAACACAGGTGAATCTCAGATGCTCTATGGTAAGCAAACGGAGCCGGACTCGTTCTTAGGATAAGTAGAACAAGGCAAAATTGTAGGGAGAATATGAGAACAGATCAGCAGTTGCTGGAGACCGTACTGATTATGATGGAGATTTGGCTGAAAGGGGTAACAAAAGGGAATTTGGGGATTGGTTGTTGATAAAACTTTTTTTGTCTCAGTGCTGGGGATCAAAATCAGGCCGTGCATGTGCCCCACCAGCCTTCAACGGCTGAGACGCATACATTGCTCTCTCATTCTGTATCTCAATTTTTGATATGTATTCTATCTACACTAGTTAAAACTCATCGACTGAAGATCACCAAGTGAGTTCACTATATATAAACTTAAATAATTTACAAAATAAAAAAAACAAGGTAAGTGGAAGGAGAGATCTGTAGGGCTCATGTCAGACGACTTCTCTTTCTTGTAAAAGCTCCAAAGAAAATGTAAGTGTATCAAGACAAGCTAGTTGTCCCAGGAGAACATAACTTGGTCCAAGGTCTCTCTCTCTCTTCGTGTTGTGCCTTCCAAGGAGGGCAGATCCTGGAGAGCAAAGTTAGAATCCGTGCTGTCAGTGTCGCCATGAGCTCAGCCCCAAAGCTGAACTTGTGCTTCAAAATCCTTAAGAGAAAATTCGACAAAATTAATGTTTCGCTCACCGTTCAAAGTGCACAGCGTTTGCCAATGTAGAATTTATGAATGATTTGGGTAGTCCAGTGTATATTACATCACGTGCATATCAGGTCCCTTCTTTGATTCCTTATGACTTACTATCAACATTCTCTACTAAAAACCTTCTCTCATAGAAATTCAAAATATTTTACAGACTTTGAGGTATTCTTTTTTTTTTTTTTTTGACAAGATCACACTTTGCAGTCTTGAGCTCATAGTATAGCACAGGTTGGCCTCAAACTCACAGCAACCTTCCTGTCTCAGCATCCTGAGTGCTGAGATTACAGGAATGTACTACCATGCCCAGTTAATATGGTGCTGGGGAATCAAACCCAGGTCCTTGCATTTGCTAAGCAAGTGCTTTGATGGCTGAGCTAGACCTTAGCCAGTTTTTATCTTAATACTGCTTTGTATCTCTTATGCTCCCACAATAAACATGAATTTGTTTTATAATTAGAAAAATTCAATAAAAGTTATTTTGCAAAAGCAAACACATCTGAGATGATTGCTTCAACCTTACTGGGATTTTTTGTAGCAATTTAATTCAATTGTTTTGATTGGATGAGATAACAGAAGTCATTTGTTAACAGGGAATGCGCTGGGGATGGGGCTTGGCGTAGCTGGAGAATGGCAGCATTGTGATGTAAGGTGGGATAAAGTTGCAGAAAGGGAGGTCGAATGAAGGGGTCTGAAATAAACATCAGTATTTTCAAAAGTATTTTTCTGTTATTACTGCATCCGAAATAAGAGGAGAGAATGATTTTATTTTTTTCTAGTCCCTCAAGAATGACTTAATTCTTGGGAGCAGGACTCCAGGAAGCCTCATAGTTGCTGAAACATTTCCCTGCCTTATGTCCACAAGCTAAGGGTAATTAGTGACAAAGTTTTTCAAGTGGGAAGCAAATGAGAAAAAATGACCATGCAGGCAGTTTTTCCTGGAGCTATTTTTTTTAAAAATTTGATATCAACACCTCTCTGATTTTGATGTGAATATTATCGATTAGTCCGTTTGTCTGTATTTCTGTCTAGTGGTGGGTACAAAACCCAGAAAGCATTGCACCCTACCTGCAGCCTATGATTATTTTATTAAATTTATTTTTGATAAATGATTTTACTGTGTTGCCTAGGGTAGCCTTGAAATTATGGCCCTCTTGCCTGTGCCTCTCAAGCAGCTGGCCTCTCAAGCCTGTGCTGTTGCTCGTGGCTGCAGTATTCTTTTGGAATGATAGTAGAAAGTCTACACCTTTTAAAGACTGTTCTCTCCTTGAAATCATCATCCAGGGTATACTGTATTAAATTGTAAATTCCACGATTGCAAAGGATGTATTTGTGGTTTTACCCTTCACCTTCATAATCCTGTGCCTGCCCCTGGGTCTGCCACAAGGCAGAAAATGTTTTAAACAAATGTTTGTTGACCCTATGCCTGTGGCAATTAGGCTGTATTATGGGTTGTTTATATCTCTGAATTAGAATGGAATAAAATCTCCTTAAGTAGCTCTGTAGGTCACGCATTACAAGCTGACAAATGTTCTTAAGTAGCATGTTAATATGTTACAGATTTCAAACACTCTATTTCATATCCTGTGTGGTATAGTTTTAACATTATGTTTTACAAATATTTGCTTAGATAACATATTACTAGTCTGACAGCTTCCCCAAAAAGTAAGCTTCTCTGTGTTTAGTATAGCATTTGACACAAAGCAAGTATCTTAATTTTTGATTGCTGCCATTGAGTGAATGAGTGGTTTACTTCTCTACCACCAACACAGTGACAATGCATTGGTCACATTACACTTTATGGACTTTATATTTGGCCCTGAGTAATACCATTTCTGAGCTCCTCTTCCATCATTTCTTCCAATATCATGTTATATTGTCACATGTGGCATCACCTTAGAATGTTAAGATGATAAGTCTACATTGATGAGGGATTGGAGGAGCAAGGGAGGGGAGGAGAGGAGAAAGGGCAGCCGTATGGTCAGTGGAAGAGCCTACCAATTCAGGCTCTGGTTGACAAACTGTTTCTTGTGTCTTGCATTTTTACTTCTCCAGAACACTCCTATACAAAATGATTTCTTTTCTTCGCGTTAGTTTCATCAGTAGATTAAATCCTTTAGAAGGCTTAGATTCTGTCTATTTTATCTTTCATTCCATAGAATATTCCTTGAAGAAGTACTCTGTGAATATTAATTAAATATATGTTCAAATGTGAACTTCTCTGACAATAATAGTATTTCGGTAGTACTTTACATTTTGGGAAACCCAACACCAGGTTTGTAAAACTGTTTAATACAGAGAAGTATTCAGCTTTATTTTACATATAAGGAAACTGACATTCAAAGAATTCACCATAATCTAACCTCCGTAACTAGAGTGTGATTGAACAAAGACTTGAGTCTAGATCTGTGATTGAGTCTAAGTTTCCTGATCAATGTTCTTCATATTCATTTTTTCTTTCTTTTATTCATTACTTCTGCATTTACTTACTTATTTATTTTTTCCTTCTTCTGACTTCTTAAATTTCTAAGCATGAGACAGAATACATCTAAATAAATTAAGAAATATAAAATTCAAATCCAAAGAGCCTACCAGGGTGAAATCAACAATGGTCTGTAGGAATACCTGTGGTTGGACAAGAAAAAGGGAAGACTGGCGAGGCAACATTTCTGGTGGTGCAATCAAGGTTAAGGGGAGGGAATATTTGGTCCTAGAGAAGCCGTTTCAGGAGCAGAACAAGGGGAAAAGAGGGATAAAGTCAATACCCATGTTAGTATAATTTTTGAGAGGACTAATCGGGCAGGGGAGGGATCAGGACCATCTGGGCAGTAGAATAGATCTGGGATCATGGGGTGAACATAGATATTCTCTCAGAGGACCAGAGATCTTTGAATGGATGTTGCAAATGGAATTCTGGTACCACTTTCCCTTGGACACAGTTAGATACTCTGTTAATCAAAATGCTTTTTATTTGTTCTTTGAAACCAAGATGCACATCCACTGAATCTGTGGAGGTTCTAGTGGGTCTTCTTTCACAATGCCACTCATGTCAGAAATAGCGCTCATCGCGTTCACACACCTAAACCAAATCATTGTGCGGCTTTTCCATATTGGTGAATTAGACATGGATTTGGAGCACAGCACCCTGATGACCTGGGGTTAAAATGCTCAATATCGTTTAGAATCATTAGGGCCCACGTTCATAACATACTGTACCTCAAGAGCTGGTTTTAAATTATAATTTTAGAACATATTAGATAAAAACTCTACACTTGAATTTGCTAAGGGAAGAAACTAATAACAGCACTGAAACAAATGCCAGCATTGTGAGAACAAATTAACTTATATATCACCCAGAGAGAAATCTCTTTTTGTCTGCAACTGAAATCTGTGAAAATCTTGTTTCGTAGCTTCCATTCCATTAGGTGTCTGTAATTATGTCACAACCTGTTTGCCTGTTTCCAAACTCTGCTGCATTTTCTTTTATTTGGTATACCAGTAGTGACAGAATGGCTAACAGGGACCCCCACACATTATATAATCAAGATGTACGTTTAGATTTCTGCTGTTTTTAATGTTCTGAAACGTCATGTATTTCCTCTAATGAATCAGCATCATGATCCACTAACTAAAGCCTGAGAACAGAATGAAATTAGCACCTCGTCAGACTGCAGTATGAGCCTGTACCAAAGGATGATACACAATGTAACAATCTCACCGCACATCAGAGAGGAGAAAAAGGACCAATGCCATTAGGAAGATGAAAAAAAGAAAACTCCTCCGTGAACTACTTCAGTTGCCATGACTAGGCAGTTCTTTCTTTTAAGACTTCATAGAATCTATGATGATAAATGAACACTTCTAGAAGTTCCTAACCTTCTGGGAACACTAAGGTTGCCAAGTTTTCCCTAATAGTTCTACCATTTCTGGTCCTTCTGTGGTCCTCTTCAAATGTACTTCCTTGTTGACAAAAAGCTTTCTCCCTTTGCTTATTAGCTTTAATTTGATTTCTATTGGATTGAAGTTTTCTTGATTATGATCTGATCCTAGGCAAATATTAACCCCAGCATGAGAGAATTAAGAAGGTCATGACTGTCTCGGTTTACTTACTCCTTCACTCCCTCTGAATCTCTATGCCAGCGAACGTTAGTAATTAGAGTACATAAATATTGTTAACTTGCTTAAGGAGGAAAAACAGTGAAATCTACTGCTTCAAATATAAAGTACAAGCATATTTGTGTTGGGAAAATTCTGAGAATGGCTGGTATGACAGAAAAAAAAGACAAATAAGTGTAAACATTCAAGTCATTTTGAGAGCTTGTTAAAACATACCCTTTGAAGAGACAATCCCTAGTCGGGAAGGAGGCAGGGAGACTGGTGGAGAATGACCAAACACTTTGTCAAAGACTTTATAAGGGGACAAATATGTAGCAATTGGTTGTACAAGTGCACAGAAGGGCCTGAGAGTCTGACCAGCTGTTTGACTTTGCCAGGTGCCCTTTTTCTCAAGTTCTAAGTCTTGTACCAAATGATCTCCCAGGAACTAACCCTCTGGCATTTTGTTTCTATTGTTTTGTGAGAATTCTGACTTTGCATATGTGTAATTTTCTTTCTTTCCTACCTCATTTGCTAAGTAGAATGGAAGTTAACCTTCAGGGAAAATTGGAATAGCTGCTTTAGACCCTGAAGGATTATGTTGTTCATATAGTTTTTAAAAAAGCATTTGGTGAGCTTTTTCTATGCATTTTGTTAGTAAAATATTAAAGACTCTACTTGCATTCAGAAAAAATATGCTCAATCTTTTATGATAAAGAATTAACAATTTAATTATGACAAATAAAGAAGAGTGTAAGGTTTTCATAATATTCTGTGTTATATGTAATCAAACTATAAAACAACATTCATTAGAATTCTTAAAAAGAATACTTGTCTTACTTTTCTGCAGCTCCCATAAAATGGGGAAAAAAAGTAAAAGAAGACTTGTTAAGAGCTCTTGGGTTTTCAGTAAAGATGTTTCTTGGCTTCAGTTTAGTAACTCAAGAATGCCAACGGGGACTCAGACGTGGGCAGAAATGAACTTGCCACAGTACCTTAAAGTGCTAGTGAATATAGTGGCTGAGTTTTCTTATCATGGAAATTGACTTAAACTTTCTTCTTTGATTCATCTCCATGCTCTGTCTGCCTCCTCTGCTTCAGCCCCAGGTGAGGGTATCTGTTAGGAATTCTGCACTGAAAACATAAGCCAGAACTTGATAAGACAAGTTCTATCAGTTAGCCTCAGATACATTCATCCAATTAAGGATTCAAATTGCTCACACTTTTTTACACATATTATTTATAGGACTGGTACTATTTTCAATACCCAGAGAAGAAAATTCATTTATATATTTAGAGATTGGCTTGTTTTTCTTTGAATCACTATTAAATCAGTCTGTTAATTAATGTCAGATATGCCTAAGCATAACCATGAAGGGAAAAAATAGGGTATCTTTCAGAATGTAATTGGGGAAATCCTTATTCCATATGCTTAGGCTAGAGACTGGTTCTTTGAAAATGAACCAAAGGGAATTTCATATTCCCTTTTTGCCTAAGTCACAGAGAAGGTATTTTGCATGCTGGAATTGGGTGGGAGGAGATTAGTGCATATGATGACCTACTTTTGGTACAATCTTATAAGACTGTGCCATGCATGCACTGAAAATACCAGTGTTGGTACAGAATACCCAAGAATTAAAGATTTGAGGTATTAATTATTCTAGTATCTCTTAGGAAATAATTCTAAAAGAGTTAGATGGAGAGGTAAAAAAGAATTTCATAGATGGGTACTGTAGCTAAGACGGTGGTTTAACAAACAGAGTCACACACCACATCCTCTTCAAATGTAGCTGGCCCTACTATCATCATCGGAAGAGCACCGCGTAGGAATTTCTTTTCCACAAGAGATTGCTTCATAAAAAATAATGCAGTAAGTTATTCCAAGTCTTACACTTCTTTCCATCCAGAGTTTGAATTAAGAGACGCAAGAAAGATAGTCATGAAGCAATCAATGCCACTCCATGTGAAATACATGCAAGCTGAAAATGTAAGGAACAGGAAACACATGAATGGATGATGTGGGTACATAGAGAGAGGAGCCTAGCACAGGTAGGAGGGATGTGGCAAAAATTAGCCAGTAACAAAGAGCAAGAGACAGAGGGTGAGCACCCTTGACTCAATTTGTCTATGTAAAACTCAGAGTGATTGTGTTAAATCATTTTAGTAGCTCTATCTCATGGCTTTATTTTTGCTACTCTGAATAAGTTATACTCCCTACCACTTGACTATAGGTGTAGGAAAAGCTACAGTATATTAAGAACCATATTAGCAGGTAAATTAAGCCAAAGTCTCCTAACCTCCAAAGCAATGGTCAGTCTTTTTTAATCTCGCTGCCAGCTGCCCAACCACACTGCTTCCAGGCTAAGCAAAGTTTTCTAATGTCTTAGTTACATTGTCTCTGTGACTTACTACCTGACATCCACAACTTAAGGGAGAAAAGATTTATTTTAGCTCGCAGTTTAAGACGGTCACAGCCTATACATGGGCAGATGTCATCGTGGAAACACCTGGCAGGAGAGCAGCTAGAGAGCTCTTCACAGCATGGTAGACAGAGAAGCCAAGTCCGGGCATAAGGGTGGAGTTACCCTTCCAAGTAGTCCAACTCTTTTGGGTCAAGCCTCAGTGTTCCAACAATCCCCCTCCCCCACCCAAACACATAGTATCCATAGGTAAACTGCAACGTCCAACTCCCTGAGGCTTTGGGGGGCAATACAGATCTGAACCATGACATGCAGAAAATACAGCTTTCCACTAGAATTAAAAATCTCTGAAACCATTAATAGGGAAATATCATAGGGTACAGATGTGATACAATCCAGCCATTCATATCCTCAAACTAATTTTTAGTAATTTTACATCTTCTTAGGAACAGTATCCCATGCCTTTATTCTAGTGAACCGTTCAATGTGTTTATCCACAAATAATTTATCTAAACCTCTTATAAAATTAGATTAATTCTTTGACAATATACCACTATCTGGAAAAAAGTGATAAAGAAGTATATTTGATATGTTCGTACATCCTCCTTATAATTACATAATAACCTTTAGTAGAGCTCTTTCTTTTCGCATGTGTTTGCATGAATACAGAGGTTGCTTGCTTTTAGCTTTCACAACATCCTTCAACATTTTCTGTAAAGTCAATCTAGGAGAAATATAATTTATCAGGTTTTTTTTTTTTTTTGCCAGAGTTTGCCTTTATTTCACTTGTACTTTTCCAAGGTGGTTTTCTTGGATATAAGATTGTTGAATGAGAATTCTTCTTACTTTTGTTGTGTCTCCGTTTCTCTTTTCATTTAAACCCTTTAACAGTCTTCCCATTGCTGTTGTCCTCCATTGTTTCTAAAGAGAAATTAGTTGTTAATCTTATTGTGGAGTGTTTGTACATAAGGAAGGACTTCCTGTTTTCATGATCTTATCCTCAGCTGTCAGCATTATCAATATGATATGACAATTGGCTGCTCATTTGGATTTGTAGGTTAATATTATCAATAAAATTAATGGACATTTAGATATTTTTCTTTGATATTTTTTCTGCTTCTTTGTTTTCCTCTGATAAATGCAGTATTTGTGTGTTGGCGCAACCATTGGTGTTTCACATATTTCTAAGTATTTCTTTTATATTTCTTTTTTTCAGATCATGTAATCTCTATCACATATTTTTAGGTTCAGTTCTTTTTCTTGTTGAACTCTGTTGAATGCCTTTAGCAACTACATATTTTTATTTAGTTACTACACTGTTTATCTGATGAATTTCCACTTTTTAAAAATATGTGGGGTGTGTGTGTGTGTGTGTGTGTGTGTGTTTGTGTGTGTGTGTGTGTGTGTCGAGTAGGTGTTATTATGTAGTTGAGACTGGCTTTTGAACTTACTATGAAATCTAAACTTGTGAAACTCCACTGGGATGATAAGCCTGTTCCACCTCACTCAGATCTATGAGCAATTCTCTCTCTCTCTCTCTCTCTCATGGCTTTCTTGATTTGGTGGTAAGTTGCCATCAAACCTTCTTTTACTTCTCTCCCCCCCCCCCC